>ML839355.1:8563-20138 GCA_009831015.1 Picea engelmannii | reverse complement strand
CTTTTGTATATGGTTTAATCCTTGTATAACTTTGTATCATTTGTAAGTAATTCTAATCTTGGGGTTTGTGGGTAGCATAACTCTTTCAACTTGTAAACTTGTTGTAATAAACCACCCTTACACACTAGTTGACCCCATTGCCCCAACCTTAGGCACTAGTCTTTAGTTGACTTAGGGAAAGGGCTGTTTTTTTCATTTAGATTAAGACTTGCACTTGCATTGTTGCTTGAACATCTTAGGCTAGTTTTCCCTTTAGCCTTTAACCAATTAAAATTAACTCCTAGAACATTAACTTTAAAATTAACTTAATAACTAGGGACTACCCCCCTTGGCTTCCCTAGGAGTAAGCCTAGAAGGAAGAGGTTCCAGTCAAGGTGACAGTGTGGGCTGGGAACCTAGGCATTGTGCCTCCAAGGACACACTAAGTGAGCGGGACTTAGCTCACGTTAGCAACTGTGTATTAGGACGGCAACAGGGTTAAATGGAGTCAATAGTGAAGGACGCAAAAGCTGAAGGAGACAAAGGTCAAAACGACTAAGGACTAGAGGGAGAAGTTTTGAAGTGTTGCTAAGGCAAGGCCTCAAAATCAAAACCCTAGGGGAGACAGGCTCACTCCGGTGTTGTTATGGCCAGGCCTCATGCACTCTCCTCCTTCCTTAACTCAAATGGCAAAACAGCTAGCTGAAAATTGAAGCATGAAACCAAAACTAGAGGGTTTGATGAAGCAAGGTGTTGCTACAGCAAGGCCTTTCAGCAAACCCTAGAGAAAAACAGCCCTAAGTGTAGTAAACCTAGGCTTAAGACGTCTCTCTCTTCTTGGCCTCTAGATAGTACGACTAGCAATAAATGAAGAGAAAAAGAGGGTGTAGCTACGGCTAGGCTCTCTCTTCTTTATCAATGGCTAAAAATTTCTCTATCAGGGGACATGAGACAAGGACCTACATGTGTGCTTGTCACCTAAGGTTTTTGTTCCACAAAATCATAAACACATGCAAGAAATTAAACTACAACCATTCATTCAAGAAGTTTTGCAAAAAAAATACTTACAATTCATCAAGAAATATTAATGCAAACCCTAGTTGTAACACCTTCCTTCAAGAGAAATGCCAAAACATGCCAAAATAATCCTCCTTCAACAAGTGCGCATCACTAAATCAGCCAATAACCCAAGAGAGGGCACAAATTTCAAACCTCCTTATGGAGTGAGTAAGTTGTGTTCCAAAAAATGAAGGTAAAAATCCCTCATTTATACAATACCATGACGTAATTTTACATTTTAAGTCATGAAAAAGGCCGACAAGGCCAAAATACCAAAATTACACTGTTTTACATTAAATTGTCAAATTAAAACCCTAATAAGACTGAAAAGAGAATAAAAGCCCCTCCAAGGGAGACGTTAGCCCCTTTTAGGGCAAATGGGGCATCCTGGAGCAAAACATTAGACCTCCTTGGGCTTCTCCAACCTGCCACACGTGCCAATGCTGCCTAGTCTGCCTCCCAAGACGTCCATGGAGCTGGATGACGTCACGGTCAAGATGGTGATATCCTAGGCCTTCCAAGGCCAACGTTCCACTGAAAGAGGGTCAATCCCCCTAGGTCAAGCTCTGCCAAAGTGCCTCTGGTGGAAGGTCCTCTTCTTCCCTGGTGCAAAGCCCCTAATCCATCTTTATCTTGTCTCTACCCCCTGATGGGGTCTCAGCATCCATCTGATGGGCTCTTCAGCCCCATGGAGGTCCGAACTCATCATCTCCCCATGTGTACCGCTCCAAATGGTACCTGTTCGTCGGGCATGGTCCTGCACATCAAAAGCTACGCCCTCCATGGGCTCATCAGTCACAGGGATCATAGCAATGTCAATCACATCTCATCATCGATATTATAAAACATGTGCATAGAATCCCTAATACATCAGTTAACAGCTCAAAGACGTTACACAAGCCTGAAATACAAGTCTGAAGAAAAGGACAGGGCGTCCTATTGGGCTAGTGCCCACTGGAAAAGGAAAGTCCCCGGAAGAGACCTCATCTAAGCCATGTAAGTGGGTGATGTGGTCAAGGGATGTCCAAGCATGTGGGTGCAATGAGGGCCAAGGATGCAAAGGTCTTTACCTGTGGGTGCCTTTGTAGAAGGCGAGATGTACCTGTCCTGGATGCAGTTTTTTTTCCAAACCCATTCATACCTTTTATTCTTATTATTTTTATTGTTTTATTCTTGATTGCTTTTTTCGTTCAAGAGCTAACCAGGGGACACTGTGCTGGCGTGGTGACCAGTGGTGACAGTGGTACCCACAAGTACTTCACAGAAATGAGAAGGCTGGCTCGTGACGAGACCCCCTTTCCCTTGGCCATGCAACCAAGAGTCACTACCCTGGCGTGGTACTAGTTGGTGACAATGTCATACTGCTAGGTACCCATGGACCTAACAGGCTGGCTCGTGATGAGAACCCCTATCCTCTGGCTAGGTCTTGTTTTATTACTTTTTCCGGGTCCCTATTGTTTATTGCTGAGAAGCCTTTTATTGCTTTCTTGGGGATCCCTAGGCGAAGCATCTCGAGGTTTTATTCTTAGGCTTTTATCTTTTACCAGCTTGCTTTTACCTTTTGGGACTTTAGCCCCTTCTTCCCACGAGGTAAGGTGCAATCCTTAAAATAGGTCAACCCAATGCCCGGACAAGTGGAATGGGATAATTGAGCGGAGAACAAGATGAAAAAGTGGTGTAGTGATGGGAGCAGACGATGGCTTTTCAGAAATCCCCCCAGTGGCAAACCAAAACCTACAGACACCGGCTTGTTAAGGCACCCTGTCAATCCCCCCAAACATGGTCAAGTGAGCAAGTGTAAGATCCAAGCAGTGGTTAGAAATAAAAGGAATCAGATGCATATGTTCAAAGGTTTTGATGATCAAAGTGACACATACCATGATACCTGGACTAATTACCTCATGGAGCAAGAACCATCTCTGACACAGGACCAAGCCGATGGTGATGGATGTTGCTGCTGCTAACAAGATAAAGATGTTGGAAGAAAGAAAAGGTGGGCCCTCCAGGGCCATGCTAAAGTCCATCCTACTCTCGGTACTCCATGTCTGGGACCTGTGGGCCTCGAGACATGATCTCCTAGTTATCCCTAAAAGTGGGGGATAACAGTCCACAATGTAGCAAGGAAGCAGAAGATAGCCTTCCAATTGCTAGTAAGGAGATCAAGTACTTGTGCAAACCGAAAGAACTCATCCCAACCTTTGAAGCTTTTGCCAGAGCCAAAATTCTACAAAAAATGAAGAACAAACTTGTCATTGTGTTGTAGTAAGAGATCATCTACAGTTTGGATGGTGAGTCTTTCTTCTAAATGAAGGAAGCTATCGCTGACTACCAAGTCATAATCAAGAAAAAATAATAATCTCTGTTGCACTCCAATGCTTTCCTACTTGAGTGTATCAAGAGTAGATTAAGGGTGGTAACCTTTCCTTTTGCCTTAAGTCATTGCCATAGAAATAACAGAGCTCTAGTTGAGCCTGATTTGTAATCTATTGTTTTCTGAGATTCTTTGGAGCCAAGCAAGCCTCTTATTTGAAGTTGGTTTTCCCATTTGGGTTTTCCAGGTTAAATCATTTGTGTTTTATACTCTGTGATTATACGAGTTTGGTGTTTTTTCATTCATTGTCTAAATGCACAATAAAATCTAAACATAGCAATTGCATAGTATTAAGCCTATTGCATAGCAATAATTTGTCCGAAATCAAGCACAAAAGGTTAAATAAACTAGCACAGTAAAGAACATTCAATCTCTGCCTTAAAAAGTTAATCACATTCGTACTAGTGAATTGACTTGGCCATAGGCTAAACAATTACAAATCATATTGGCACCGGAGCGGTGTATCCTCAAGGCACGTTGAAGCAAAGTAATCATGGGTAACGATCTGAAAAGAGAAACGTTGGAAGAATCGAAAGCCATCAATGACCAAAATCAGGACGACAATTAGCTACCGAGGAAGAACCTGCAGTAGTCAAAGAAAACGATTGAAGACCTGCAGTGTGAGCTCTGTTACTACAAAATCTAGCACCCACGAAAGTGTAAAGTCCCAAACAATTAGGTGAAGACTTGTGTAACTAAGAGGTTGGCCATACTACAAAGTCTATCACGCACAAAGCTGTAAAGTCCCAAGCACTTAGGTGAAGACAAGTGCAACTAAGAAATTGGCCACTGTCACCTCACCAACTCTCTTCTGCACTTTAGGCTAGGGAAAATGGAATCCTAACCAAGGGTTACTAGGCTCACTTTCTATAGTATAGAGTGGGAGTAAAAAGGAGCTTAGCAACTTAGAACAAAAAGGAAAAATGAAATTTGTGGTTTTGGGGGCGATGGATGAAAGGGAAACCAATGCCTTATTCGTTTGGGCTTATGGGGTCATGCATGCAACCATAGAGGGAAACTCTTCAAGAGAGATTAGGAGCTATAGGCAGCCAAGATGGCATGCCTTGTAAACAAGATACTACAGAAAATAGAAGGGAAGGGACTTCACTAAGGGGAAGCTCCACAACCAAACCAACCTAGAAGTGGTTAAGCATTMACTCACAATAAATGTCTAGGGCATTAACTCCTCTTTGAGACAAAGTGGTGTTGATGATTACAGCTACGTGAGACATCCTCCAGGACACAGACTAAGTGAATCAACCTAAGAGAAAGCCCATGAGTTGGGTGTGTGGTTTCTCTCTGAGACGGAGAAGGAACGTTGTGTGCCCCTATGTGGGGTGAGGAAGCCCATGAGTTGGGTGTGTGGTTCCTCTCTCAGACGAAGATGGAGCGTTGTGTGCCCTGTGTGGGGTGAGGAAGCCCATGAGTTCCGTGTGTGGTTCCTCTCTGAGACAGAGATGGAACGTTGTGTGCCCCTGTGTGGGGAAGCCCATGAGTTGGGTGTATCGTTCTCTTTGAGACGGAGATTGAACGTTGTGTGCCCCTGAGAAGGGAAGATGCCCATGAGATGGGTGTATCGTTTGAGATGAAACGATGTGTACCCCTATGAGGGGTGAAGTGTTAAAATATTGTGTAACTACAAAGAATATTCTTATCCCCTTTTGTGGATTGATCATGTCGGGCATTGTAATTGACCAAATCCCCTTTTGCAGATTGGTCAAACCCTAATTGTAATAGGCAGAATGAGAAGTCAACCCCCGGATTAAATAAAGGTGGTTATAACCACCCAGAATGAGAAGTCGGCCCCCAGATTAAATAAAGGTGGTTATAACCACCCAGAATGAGAAGTCGGCCTTGCTAGTGAAAAGACACTTTTGTTCACACCTGCCAGATTGTATAAATAAGAGAGGCCGGCACCTCATTTACTCACTCACTCAGTTGTTCATCAGAGCGCAAGTTTGGAGCTGCAGTTGGAGAAGAAGGAAGAGAGAGAGGCGCATTCTTGGGAGAGGACTTTCTCTAGTGTTTGGTTTATTGTCTTGGCATTGCATTGGCTATCTATATTAAGGAAGTTTTGCTGGGTTTTCTTCCCCATGAGGGTTTCCCAAGATAATTGTTGTGTACTCTTGTGATTGTGTTTCTCTCAGTGATCTTATCTATGCTATTGTTATCTAGTAAATTGAAATTAACCTAATAATCACAGAAACCTTAACATGGTATCAGAGCTAAGCTAAAGAGAGCATCTTTCACAGGAAAAAGAAAAACATCATTGTTGTTGTACATGCAAATTAGGGCCTTTTATTGAAGAAGAATTTCAGCCCCAAATCCATCTAGAAAAGTGCGCCCTACCTCAAGGAACATTTTGGCATCCTCAGCGCAATTTTTTAGTGGCTAGATCTCCCGGCAAGTGAAACCCTAGTTTTCACAAAGTACCAGAAGTACAAGTGTACCAGAAGTACTAGAAAACCAGAAATCCGCAGATCAAGTGTGGAGGTGTAAAAGTTGGATTTTCTGAAATCTAAACACACCAGGCTACTCGCCTCAGTCCAGCACATCTTTTGGTGAGCTCAGTTTTCAGATCCAAGAAATTTGATTTTTCTATTATTTCTATAGCCCGAAGGGCTAGGGTTTCTCCTACAAGAAAGAATGGCTACCAATATGAGGGTAGAAGACAGGCTGGAAGGATTTAGAAACTTCAGATCTTGGAAGCATAGGTTGCAGATGATTCTAGACGAGAATGATCTCCTAGAACATGTTACAGTGGGTGTACCAGAACCAGAGGAAGAAGAGCAAAAGACCAGGCATAAGAAGAATGAAATGAAAGCAAAGAGAATCGTGTCAGATTCAGTAAAGGATCACTTGATCCCTCATATAACCGAACTACAGACAGCAAGGCAAATGTATGAAGCACTCAGCAGGTTATATGAAAGCAAAGACATTAGCCGGAATCTTACCTTAAGAAATCAGCTTCGTAATATGAAGATGGAAAACTCAAAATTTGTAATATCCTATCTTATGAGAGTTTCTCAGATTAGAGATCAGCTTGCAGCTATTGGAGATGTCAATAGTGACAAAGAGCTTGTAACCACAACCCTAAATGGGTTTCCAACATTTTGGATTCCTTTTGTACAAGGAGTGTGTGCAAGAAGCAAGTTACCCAAGTTTGATAAGTTATGGGCAGATTGCACACACGAAGAATCTAGACTTGCAGACCAACAGAAGAGATTAATTCTTGACGAAGAGGAAGCTCTTACAGTTGAAAAAAACAAAAGTTCCTTCACGAGGAACAATAAAGAAGCTAACTCTATAAGAGTTCCAGATAAGAAGAAAGATGTTTCAAAGATCAAATGCTACAACTGCCAAAAGTTGGGACACTTTTACTATGACTGTCCTCAAGGAAAAGGGAAATATACCAGATATAAAAAGTATGCAGAACAGAAATAAAATTCTAGAAATGGCAGAATAACAGTAATATAACCAGCATAATCTCCACAATAACACAGAAATGATATAAGAACAACAACAGAAATAGCACTTTCATTCAGAAAGCAATGTTCACGGGCCTCTTCGAGGGGGCAACCTCCAGTCGAGCAGCGCTCTATTACAATAATCTCCAAGCTAGGGTTTTCATACCCTCGACC
Source organism: Picea engelmannii (assembly GCA_009831015.1). NCBI lineage: Eukaryota > Viridiplantae > Streptophyta > Pinopsida > Pinales > Pinaceae > Picea > Picea engelmannii. The sequence goes on along the minus strand of ML839355.1, from coordinate 13,088 downwards.
CTTATTTATACTAAATATGTCTATCAAGAGAAGCATCTAGAAGAAGATCCTTCTAGAAGCGGAAGCTTCTATTATGTATTCTTACATCCGCCTTATTCTATTTTATTGAAAGGCCTTATTAATATTGACCTTTATTACATCCGAATATATTGCTCTACCTATGTGCAGGTTAGGACCCTAACATGTCCGCCCCCTTAAAAACAGTCTTGTCCTCAAGGCTTGAGATGTGGAAACTGCTGCAGAATGGTAGCTAGTTCCCAAGTGGCATCTGCTGGAGTTGTATCTTTCCACTGGACTAGCACTTCCTTGATGGTTCTCTGACGCTGGCGACGCTCACGCTGGTCCAAAACTGCTTCTCGCTGTAGCCAAATGGATCCTTCTTCAGCTAACTCGGGAAGGTTGGTTTGAATTTGGCACCTAGTTCCAATCACCTTCTTTAAGCATGAAACATGAAAAACAGGATGTAGCTTCGAATGACTAGGTAGAACTAATTGATAGGCGACTTGTCCCACACGCTTGAAAACTGTATAAGGACCATAAAATTTGGGCGCTAGCTTCTGACAATGCTCGGCCTTGAGGGAAGTTTGCTTGTATGGTTGCAGTCGCAGAAACACCTAATCCCCTTCTGCAAATTGACGTTCAGAGCGACCTTGATCTACTTGTTGCTTCATGCGATTATGTGCCATGACCAAGTTCTCTTTGAGGGTACGGAGAATATCCTCTCGAACTGCAAGTGTTTGGTCAACCGTCCGGACCTTCGAGGTACCCGGTAAGTATGAGAGAACTGAAGGTGGCTTCTGTCCATATACCGCTTCAAAAGGAGTCATGCATGTAGTTGTATGGTAGGAAGTGTTGTACCACCATTCAGCTAGGGGTAACCATTGAGCCCACTAATTTTGCTTTTCAGAGGCAAAACACCTCAGATATGTTTCCAAACACTTGTTGACAACTTTCGTTTGACCATCAGTCTGGGGATGATAAGTTGTGCAGAGATGCAATTGGGTGCCCTGTAGCTTGAACAGTTCCTGCCAAAAATTGTTGGTGAAAGTTGGGTCACGATCAGAAACAATAGAGTGTGACATGCCATGAAGCTTGAAGACCCGGTCCATGAAAATTTGAGCCACCGTGGATGCAGTAAATGGGTGTTGAAGAGCACAAAAATGAGCATAGTTGGAAAGGCGATCCACAACCACCATTATGACTGATTTATTTCCCGATTTGGGTAAGCCGGTAATAAAGTCCATAGAGATATCCTTCCAAATAGTAGGTGGAATCGGAAACGGTTGTAGTGTGCCCGGAGATTTGACTGTTTCTCCCTTGTTGCGTTGACACACATCACATTCAGAGACAAAATTACGGATGTCCTGTTTCATACCATCCCAGAAAAAAGAACGTTTGACCCTGTCATAGGTTTTGGTGAACCCGGAGTACCCCGCTGTGGGTGTAGCATGAAGCTCAGAAAGTACCGTAGATTTAAACTTTGATTGTTTACTTAAATACAAACGGCCTTTGTATCGAAGCTCATCCTAGAGCCAAGAGTACCCTGGGGGAGTTGGAGCATTGGTCTGCAATTGTTGGATCAGATGTGAACTTTTGGGATCTTGTAGCCATTCCTGGCGAACAGCTTGGAGCCAATCTGGTACAATGAAGGAAAGAGAAAAAAGGGATCCTTCTTCATATTTTCGGGACAATGCATCCACCACCACATTGTCTTTGTCTTTCTTGTAAATGATCTCATAATCATATCCAAAGAGCTTAGTCACCCATTTTTGTTGCTCCGAGGAGGAAATGCGTTGTTCCAGAAAGTACTTGAGGCTTTGATGGTCTGTCTTAATTTGGAAACGTTGCCCCAAGAGATAAGGGCGCCACAAATCAACGACATGCAAAATAGCCAACATTTCATTTTCATAGATGGGTTTGCCCAGACTCCTTTCAGATAGTTGCTTGCTGGTGAAGGCCAAAGGTCGACCCTCTTGCATAAGGACAACACCGATTCCTTTCCCTGAGGCATCACATTCCAACACAAAGGTCTTTGTGAAATCAGGAAGGGCCAGAACCGGAGTAGTGCACATGGCCATCTTCAAGGTTTGGAAAGCTTGAGCAATGGTTGGAGTCCAAGTGAAAGAGTTCTTTTTTAGGAGAGCAGTGAGAGGTGCTGCAATCTTTCCATAATTCTTAACAAACTTGCGATAATACCCTGTTAAGCCCAGAAATCCACGCAAGCTTTTGAGAGTCTTTGGGTGCGGCTAGTCTTACATAGACTCAATCTTTTTCGGATCCACTCTGACACCATCTTTGCCAACCAGATGACCCAAGTATTCTACTTCTGAGGCACCAAAAGCACATTTAGACTGTTTTAGGAAAAGTTGGTGCTGAGAGAGTAGATGGAGAACTCGATCCACATAAGTAAGATGGTCTATCCAGGTTTTGCTATAGATGCGGATATCATCAAAGAAAACTAAGACAAAATGACGGAGAAAGAGATGGAAGACATGATTCATGAGGCTTTGGAAGGTGGAGGGGGCATTACACAAGCCAAAGGGCATGACCAAAAACTCATAGTGGCCCTCATGAGTTCAAAAGGCCGTCTTGGGAATGTCTGCCTCTTTCATACGTATCTGGTGATAGCCCGAGCGAAGATCAAGTTTAGTAAAGAATTGGGCACCACTCAATTCATCTAGGAAGTCATCAATGACAGGAATGGGAAATTTGTCTTTAATGGTCAGTTTGTTGATGGCACAGAAGTCAGGACACATTCTCCAAGAACCTTCTTTCTTCAGGACCATGACTATAGGAGAAGAGTAAGGGCTCGTACTAGGGCGGATAACGCCTACATTAAGGAGTTCCTGGACCATTTTCTCAATTTCATTTTTTTGTGAAAAGGGGTGGCGATTTAGACGGATATTGGGAGGAAGGTTTCCGGGTACAAGGGGAATGGAATGATCATGAACACCGTGGGAAGGAGGGAGTCCTTGGGGAGTGGAAAATACCATTTGATGTTTAGAAAGGAGGGCTTGGAGGTCTTGCAACACCGGGGGTGTCTTTGTTACTTGTATGGCATGGAGTTGGGCAATGACACCAGAATGATCTTTTTTGAGCAGCGTTTCCATGCGATGGGAACTAATGACCTCAAGTGAACCAGCAGTGATGCCTTGGAATTTATATTGGTGGCCTTCATGATCGAATTTCATGGTTAATTCCTTAAAATCCATGAGAATGGGACCCAAAGTCCTTAGCCAGTCTGCACCCAACACAATGTCACAACCGCCCATGTCGATAGCAAACATATGGGATTTTAGGTGGTAGTCATCGATTTGGAGACGCACATTTTCACAGCGCCCTCCACATTTCATGGAACCACCATTGGCAATCATGATTTGGAAATTGTTGACGGCATGGATATAGCAATGAGTTTCTTGGGCAATGCGGCGATGAATACAATTATGGGTGCTTCCACTATCAACCATAATGATGACCTTCCGATACTTGATGTAACCGATTAACTTGAGGGTTTGGGGGGCGGAGAAGCCAGTGAGAGCATTGAGGGAAATGATCGGTTCCACTTCAGGAGGGTCTGAGGGAGGGGTTATGTCAGTGATTTCATATGACTCAGATACAAGGGGAGTTTCAACATCCTCTTCCGAAATATCCTCAGAGATGGCCATAAAAAGCTTTTGTTCCTTACACTTGTGGCCCGGGAAATATTTGTCATCACAATTATAACAAAGGCCTTTGAGTTGGCATTCAACCATTTCAACCCTGGTCAATTTTTGGATCTTTAATGGGGCGGAGGGAGTAGTAGGATTTACGGGTTTAGGGCAAGGGATAAAGGAGGGTTTACAGTTTTGAGAGGATACAACCTGTTGTGCTTCTTTAGCTTTTTTAGTAGCCTCCACCCAACTCGAAGGTCGAGCCATGAGGACATGGGCCCGAATCTCATCCTTGAGGCCACTGATAAAACACTCTCGAAAGAAAGCATCAATCATGCCCTCTATTTGAAAAGCCAGGCGCTCAAAGGCAGCTATGAAGTCTTCTACTGTTCCTGATTGTTTCAACTTTGTCAAACGGCCCAAATGGTTGGTGTCAGTGTTAAAGCTCAGTCACAAATTGGGTCCAAGCAATACACCCTTAACAGAAAGTTTTTCTCCATTGCCACCATTGCCAACGTTCTTGATCTAGATGGAGAACACCATACCGAAGTTTGGCCAAGTCGTCTGTAATGCCGTATAAAGAGAAATAATTTTCCATTTGGGTTACCCAACCAGTGGGGTCCGAGCCATCAAATTTGGTCACATCCACCCGCGGAAGGCGTAGGTCACGTTGAAAGTGATGGTGCTGAAAGGTATCGGAATGGGAGGAATGTTCACCTTCAATCTTTGGAAGTGCATCAGAGAAAGGGTCATCTGTAGGGATCTTCAGTTTGGTGCAGAGTGATGCAAAGACAGATTCAAGCTGGGTGGTCAGTTCTTGTTTGACTTCCTCCATTGAGGACTGCATGGTTGTATTTATGGTTGTATTGATGGAT
>ML839354.1:41567-65043 GCA_009831015.1 Picea engelmannii | reverse complement strand
GAAAGGGAGGGTTTGGCCATGATTTATGATTTGCATAAATTTAGACATTATTTGTTAGGGTCTCATTTCAAATTCTTTACTGATCATTTTGCATTGAAATATCTAGTTAACAAACCTATGTTGGAAGGGAGAATTTGTATATGGCTACTGTTATTTCATGAATTTTCCTTTGAAGTTATCATCAAGCTAGGAAGATGTAATGTAGGACGTGATCACCTATCCAGGTTAGAGTCAGGAGAAAGTGGTGGAGCAGTAGATGATCAACTCCCAGATGCAGACTTGTTCAGGATTGAGGCCATACCAGAATACCTGGAGGACATAGAAATCATACTAATTACAGGGGCCTATCCAGAAACATATTACACAACCCAGAAACACCACATGGTTGTTAGAGCAACATATTACCAGTTGATCACCAAACAATTGTATAAACTAGTACTAAACAACATCCTCAGATGATGTGTCCTGGATCATGAAAGATAGGACATACTCTAGGAATTCCATAGTGGAGTTGCAGGAGACCACGTAGGAGGAAAGGCCACTGCACAAAAATTTCTATAGGCAGGACTTTGGTGGGAAACACTCTTCAAGGATGCAAAAGTATACACTAGATCATGTGATGTTTATCAACAAGTGGGTAAGTCATCACGCCGAGACGAACTACCACTACAACTAGTTAGAGCTCTACAAGCATTTGAGAAAATGGGTAGTTGACTTCATTGGACCAATCAATCCTATCACTAAGCATTCAAAGGCTAGGTACATCATTACCGCAACTGACTACCTTACCCATTGGGAAGAAGTAGTAGCTATATAAGACTGTTCGACAGACACTGCTGCTAGGTTCATTTTCAAGAATATCATTACTTGGTTCGGATGTCCCAGGAGCCTAACCAACGATCAGGGAGCTCATTTCATTAGCAGCACTATAGAAAAACTTACAACAAAATTTCTGATTCAACATCACAAGATCAGTCCATACCACCCACATGCCAATGGAACATTCAAATACTTCAACAATATTCTAGAAACGAGGTTAACAAAGGTCTATTGTGCAAACTGGGAGGACTGGGATGACATAGTTCCAGCTGTACTATAGGCTTATAAGACAACCACAAAGAAACTCCACAGGTACACATTGTTCCAATTAGTTTATGGGAAAGAAGCAGTAGTGCCCACTGAATTCATCACTCTAAGTCTATATATTACACAAGTCACACATACGATAGAAGAGGAATCCATTGCATAGAGACTTATGGATTTACAAGAACTCGAGGAGACTAGATTTCTAGCAGACTTCCATCAGTTGGTTGAAAAGGAAAGACAAAAATCTTGGCATGATAGGCACATTAAGACCAAGGTATTCACGGAAGGCGAAAATGTGCTACTCTATGATAGTCGACACCAGAAGCATCCTGGCAAGATGTGCATGCATTGGTTAGGACCATTCATAATTGCGGAGATCCGACCCTCAAGAGTAGTTAGACTCGTGCAACTGGATGGTGTGCTGCAACTAGGATGGGTGAATGGCGCTCGCCTAAAGCCCTACTTGTCTCAAAACTGAGAAAGATGGTCTGTCTCTCTAGTCCGAAGGAGCTTGTACATTAGTCACATTTGAGTTTTCTGAAATTTTTGTAAATTCAGTTAATAAAGTTGATGTGCACAGTGTTGCGCCATGACACATAGTTCAGTTTTTTTGTTTAAATGTTGTTTGATACATAATGAATGACTCATTAGTGCAACATTCGAAGCATAAGAGAATCCATTAATGACAGTCATTAATATGACAGGGACAACCTTTGTGGTCAGAGGGAGGATGAATCCGAATACGATTTGAATCCATGTGCCACACGAACCTAGTCTAGTCACAACCTTTACTACCATTTCGGTACCACGTCTGAGGTCAGTTAAGCCATAAAGCCGCATTATGCAAAGATATCCTTGAAGTTCGCACCAGGATACCCATCCGTTAAATAGAAAGGTCTGAAATCGGCCATGTCCCTATTACACTCACGCAAATAAGTAAATGCCAGAATCGCCCAATAGGATTTAACCTGTTAAACCGTCTCGTCAGACAAATCAGGTCCAATTGTGTCCATATGGTCATGATGAACAATATTTATTGCTAAAATTTCCTATTAAGCCAAGTATAAGGCCCTAAGAACTCGCCCGAGAATGCATCATTTCCAAAAGAACATATCCATTTCCGAATTCAGTAGAGTGAACCAGCCTATATCATTGTGAAATCCATAGTCATAACCCTAGTCCTTAGTTGCCGTAGAAGTGTGAATGCTGAGAGACACAACAAGCTAAAGTGCCATGTCTAAATAAGTGGTACCAGACGATCCCTATGACCCACAAGTCGAGATCGTAGGCGATCTCAAAGGGAAGGTGGAGCATGTTAAGCTCCTCGATCTTGACCTCACAGATTCAATCTTGTTTCCTCAGATGAACACATATGTCTTTTGGGAGATCACTCCAAATGGATTAGGAGGCATGCAATTTGTGCCAAAATCAAACTTCATCAACTTATTCAATTCGACCATCATGAACTTGAGAGACCTACCAGTCTTCGGTACCACTGGTGAGGTTGCGCGGTGCACAAAATTTCTAACAAATAGGGTGCATGAAAGAAGTATATGGTTGGATAAACGGTATCCAATCCATGCTAAATACATACAACAACTTATTGGACTATCCTCCCAAGGAGAGGATGTGTCGAAAGGATTCCAGGGTCCTGGTAAGCATGACAAAAAAAAAGGCGAGCTCAGCCTATATGAGAAATTCAACACAAAGAGGGGGGGATACACAACAGTAATCGAACCCATCCTACCTGAGATAGTCCGGACTGGTTGTTACATCATAGCCAGTAAGGTTAGGAGATCATAATACAAAGGAGAATGCACTCTAGATGCATTATCAATAGCTGACTTTTGCGCCAATGGAGCTGTGTTCAATTGGTGTAGTTACCTGGTAGAGAACTCCTAGTAGCATGCGAGGAAGCATAGGAGAAGGGATGAACCTTCACTTATGGACATTTTCTGATGGAATTCGCTATGTTTAAATGAAATCCACCTATGGGAAGATAGTCAACGATACCAGACAAAGGGTGCATGGCGAAAATGTTTGAGCCATGGCAGTCCAGGCCAGATTCGGAGAATACATCCTTCAACGCCACAACATTTTCTAAGTGGTACAATGGTTTGATAGATGCAACATAGAGGTTGCATATCCCACAGGAGCTCCTAAACTGCAATACAAGAAATATTTCCTTCAACATGAAATGACACCATACATTTGTCTGGTCGAGACATGTTAGCAGGGAAGATTTCCACACAAGGATGTTGTCATTCTATCTAGACGAGGAGGCCTTTGGCAGGGAAGTCATGTCATGGCCAGGAGTCAAACGTAATTAGTGCAAGTTGGGAATGCATTATATCCTACCTAAGGATATGCTAAAGAATAAATACAAAGAAGCAAGAGCCGAACCAAGATCAAGTCCAGAGCCACAGAAGCCAGTCGTTCCAACACAATCAGACTCTAAGGAGGAAGAAGAGATGCAACAGTTGGAGCAGAAGAAAAGACCGACCCTCTGGCCACTGCCAGATGATGTAGTGTTTTCAGATGAGGATGTTAACCAGATCCTAGGCACTGTGTTCAGTACCGAACCATTGGTGAAGAGGCCCAGAACTGGGGTCTTTCCGAACAAACCTATGAACCCACAACCCCTTGCATCATCCGCTCCCCGCACTCACTCAGCAGCAAAAGATAACACTATCATCCACATTCATGATGACCCTGAGCCTAAAACATTCCTATCCACATTCATCATTGAGCACCCTTCATCACCACCAACCCAATCGCCAAACCCCATCACCACCAACCCACCCCAAACCACAAACCTAGAGCCGATGCAGCTTGATCAACCAGAGAAAGTGGAGAGAGGATTCCCAACAATAACCCAAGATTCACTCAAGACAAGATCAGAAGTTTCTGGTCCAGACCCCAAAGAACCAAAGCAAAGCATGAAGCTGAATGGTATGAATCCAGACATCCAGGAACAACAACTTGATCCTTTGATGCAAGGGAAAGACGCCCAAACTAAAGAGGAGCTACGTGCCCAAAGAAAGCAACAAATACCCTCACCAGCCAAGGGTGAGGAGGTACAATAAACCACAATGCAGGAAATAGAAGTAACAAAAGAGCAGGAGCTACCAGAGCCTCAGAGAGAACCACCATCAACACCCAAGTAGAGTGCAACATCCGTGCGTGAAAAAATGGAGCAGGTTCTCCAGGACACTCAACAATGCGCAAAATTGATGCAACTTTGCATAGCCAGAACAAAGGTTATGACTCTTTTTCCCACAATGCTAAGGTCGAATATTGCGATAGGACCACCAATAGAGGAGGAGGTAGAGACCTGCTTAGACCATTCAACGAACAATGGAATTCCATTGCAGACATGAGCACCCACAAACGCAGCTCCTTCATCCTCTAATCTCTTGCAGTGACCAACGACGCAATTATTTGGACTGATCAGAGAATCAAATGATCAATTAGAGTAAAGGCTCTAGGAGGCTGAGAGATCTACTGAGGTTTCAAGGAAGGAAGAGTTTGTTGCACAAACATGCAGGATGTAGGAAGCGCATGAAAAAATCCAAGTTCAGCGCAAACTGGAAAGAGTGCAAGAAAGACTTGCCGAAGCCTAGCTGGATATTCGGAAGCTTGCACCCGAACTACCTAAAGTCAATGATGTAGGTGAGCCGGAGCACCGGATTGAGTTGCTACAAGGAGCATGGACAGAACTTTCCACTCAAGCTGAGCAACTGAAAGAATAGTTAAAACATGCCCAACAAGAGGTAGAGAAATAGCCCCAGAAGCTGCAAGAGAAGATGCAGAAGATAGTACTACAAGGCAACAATGCCAGAGCAGCACTACACAAGCACACAACGGAAGGAAAACATATTTTTAGGGAAGTCAGTGACTGTATGGGCATCATCACTTGATGCAACCAAGTCTTGGAGGAGGTACGCACAAAGATCGAGGTGCTAAAAAAATAAGTTACGGCCACAATGGATCCTATGGAGCAACAACAAAAGTTCGACCAAATCCAATAGGTGGATAATGAGTTGAACGCCCTCTTTGAGGCACAATCCATAGCAAAGAAAGAGCTGCACGAATTCTGACCTGTTATTCAGGCAATATACATGCAAATGCATCAAGTTGATGCAATAGAAGATTCTGAGTGGAACTTGTTGGTCGTGTCCAAGCCAAAGGCGGATAGCAAGGAGACAACCCAACAATTTGTTGCAGAGGAATCACTCCTCGCCAAGAAATGGTAGGATAAAGTGGGAAACTTTCAAGGGGTGAAACAACGATCCTTAGAGTTGGTACCAAAGTTGGGCCCTTCATTTGAAGAGGTAAAAGAAGAGAAATCACAAACAAAAGATCCCAAAGAAGAAGAAAAGGAGGACAAAGGAAAAAAACAGATGCTCCTGGAAGATGCGAAAGAACCAAGCACTTGACTCGAGGGTGAGTCAAGGATTGTGGTCAGATCCTGTTGGGCCCTTCATTTTTGGATAAGGAATTGTGCAAGTTTTGACTAAGCACGAGTTGCACAAACTTCAACAGAGGATGGATATCATAACGATAAAGAGAAACGGAAAGCAATTGCGAAAGTTAGCGCAACGCAAGCTAAGCAACAAACAGTTGCAACAAAACAAGGAAGTGCCAAGCTGAAAGAGAAAACACAACCCAACTATATATAGGGCTGAACATAAGTGTAAAAAGGTTGTTGATATTGTTTCTATTGTAGTTTATATTGTTGTTGTTGGTCGTCGCCATTGTTTTTGTGGTTGGTCATTTGAATCTTGATTCTGTAATGAATTTGATTGATTAGTTTGAGAATTGGAGCTCTGTGACATGAGTCTAGAGTCAAGAGTCTATATAGTGCACTACTGTGTAATTCCGAGTCTATAATCATAGAAATATTCTAAAGATAATATGAAGAAGGACCTAAATTTTCAAATATGATGTGCCTCTGTGTGTTTACTTATGCATTATAGTATTTCTTTATGGAATATACGTTCCATTTGATGGTTCTATGTTTAAATGCTTGTTCACAACGTAAGTAGGTTCGACTCTTGCACATGTATGTTTCAGATTTGTTCATGTCTCTTACACAAGATTAGGAATGAGTCTTGAAGTCTCTATGGATCCTCTTAAGTCTTTTCCTTGCCCTTCCTTATCTATCTGTCTCATCAGCGCTTCGAGTGAGACTTCTTCTCTTCAGAGGAGATGAAAATGCCAACGCTCTAGACTACACGGTACCTTTTGTTGGTAACCTGAGAAGGACCTTGGTATGATCAAACTTGCACCAACAAACAACACATGTATTCCAACAGAGGACGAACACCTTTAGTAACCACTCAAACAAACATATCAAGGATCAACACACTGATGTTTTCATGTGGTAAAACCCCTACAGGGAAACATCCATGGCCCCAACCAATGTGGCCACTTGGAGCAATTTATTAATGCAAAAGAAAAATTTACATAGATATTGTACTAGAGAGTTTCTCACAATCGATCATCAGAAAATGACCCTCTATGCTCTTTAAATAGAGATCATGGACTAATCAGGTGTTAAGCCACATATCAATGTAGTTGTTAAGATCGAGGAGAGTATGAATAGTTGGATCACTCTATGTCGGGAACATATTGTGACCATTGGATTTCCTAACTACAAATGCATACTAATTCATACTAAAGAAACACACTAAAAAACACACTTTTACCTAATGACACATTATACCAAGTTGATATTATCTAACTCCTAAGTGTCTAAATATCCTAACAAGTAGGTCATAAACTTGGAAATGGTTAGTTGGTGTTATGGGATTTTTTCTCACAAGGATCTTATCGGATACACAACAAAATATTCCTAGGATTAAGCTTAGTAATCCTAGACAGAAAGGGGGTATATTCCTCATGATTTTCCTAGATCTAAAATCAAACACATATATTCATAATTATCCTAAAGAGTAGGGAGGATTTGCATACCTTTCTTGAGGTGGTCCTTCATATTTCCTAGCTATTGAAGTCTTGAAGCTATAGCTCCAAGATCAACAACCTGCTACTTGTATAAAAAAGACAATAAAAACCTTCTCTTATTCTCTACTAAGGATTAAAATCCTAGATCCAATATAATTCTAATAATATCTATAAGGGAATGAATCAAATCTATCATTCATTAAGTGAACACAAATGATATGAGGGGAAAACCAAATGATCTATTGATAAAACATGAAAAAAACATACCAAATCATACATCAACCTGATGAAGATGCATCCTCCTATGATTCCTTTCTTCTTGCCTCTCCTTGCAGCTCTTTGGAGAGGCTAGGTTTCACTAACTTCTGGATGTGATGATGGATGCCTATGGAGTTGGAAAACATATCAATACCATTCAATTCTTCCTTATTTATTTCCCAAGGCTTTCCTTTGTTATATATCTCTTGGAGGAGGCTTGGGAGCGGCTTCTAGATCTTCTATAGGCCAATAGAGACTCAAAAGATGTGATTTCCTAGGCCTTCAACATGAAGATCCAACTCGTCCCTCACCTATCACCTTGTAACTCCCCGATTCTAGAAGTTTGGTAGTGCCTCACTTATTGAACACTACTGACAAGCGAGGGTCCTCACTTGTTGTCTATTGTGTTTCCCACGAGGACCTCTAAAAGTGCTCCAAAAGGGGTCAAACCTTAGGAAAAATATGTATTCTGGCCTTTATCCTCTGATGGATTCCTCTTTGGCATATCGGGTGGAAATTAAAGCTATAATAGTCGGAGACATGATGGTTTAGGTTGAAATGACCCATGTTACAAGGAAAATCTCTATGGTTAGAAGTAAACCACAACAGACGAAAGGACACCTAGAAATCAACTCTATACTCAAGTATGCTAGATAAATAGAAATGCTAACAAGAGAAGGCTAAGAGCCTACCTCATTCGGATGTCCGAAGAAGACCTCGGTTGACCTCACGACCAAAATATTGATGCCTACAACTTGTCGGCAACATTAAAGATATACAAGGATATAGAAATTATATAGAAAGTTAGCATATAAACTAGCATAATCCATTAACATGCAGAACAAATATGCCCAGGGAAAGGAATGTAAATATTTGCGACATATAATTGGACAAAAAAATAGTATTTCTATTAATGTAATCAACATAAGTACATAGGTGACAAACTTCTGTAACGACACATATCAGAGCGAAGAAACTAAGTCCCTCCAGTTGGGCCTTCACCACTTCAATCCTCCACAAAGGAAAGCTCACAAGTAGTTTGAGAAATTGAATTTCTCCTTCTCAAGATAGGAAGAGCTTGGGGGATGAACATAAGAAGTTTAGACTTTCAAGGACAAATGGATGTAGACTCAATATGAAGTGAAATTTCTCTAGAGTGTCTTTTCTCTCAATGATGTGTGTCTTCAAGGCTTGTATATGGATCAATTTATAGCCTCCAAATGGAATTGAAGGGTCAGGTCAGAGCGTTTCCAGTATATGGAAGGTCAAGGATCATGGATCTTGTGACATGGCATGGAAACCCGACATATTTTTAATTTTTTAACGCAAAACTTGATGTACGTGGGCTGTGATGGAGAACCCTGCATATACACGAGCTGTCTAACTGTGGCCCATGTATATGGAAAAAAAATTATATTTTTAACTCTGGAGTGAACAAAATGGAGGATCTTAAGTCTGAAGAGGGAAATGGAAGGCCATCAAAGCAAGATGCATAGAGTGTGGAAAAAATTTCTATAAAAAATTCTCCCTAATGTGTGAGGCCGGAGAAGCAAATGCGATGGAAAAAATACATTATAATTCCCAGAAGCGGAGTAATGAGGACCCGACTGGAAAAACGAGTTACTCGTGAGAATATTACAATTCATATTGACTCTGTACACATGGATGCCAAACTAAATTACACTGTAGATCCATGTGGATATATATCAAATAGTTGTTCATAGCCATGAATAGGAAATACAAAGTGGACACATGCCATAGGCTATCATAGTCATGAACAAGACACAATGGTGTCCAATCTCAAAATCAACTGAACACATCTATATAAAATGGAGCACAATTTGATCTTCCATGATCACTAAAGTCATATAGGTACTGGTCCGATGAAAGACAACAACAGATATGAGATCTGCTACTACTAAATTGAGGTCTTATACACTATCCGACGAAGGTGAAAGTATACATCATGTGAATAGATGGGTTGAAGTCTAACATAATGAGACTTCATTGGATTACCGATCATTAAGGTATGTCATTAACAAACATGAGACAACCCACCAATAATTAAATTAGGTGTCAAGGAACTGAGTATATTCTACAAGGGTGTTGATGTTGAACACTTGAAGAATCCATCGATCATGAGACATTAATGTATTCCCAATTGTCTATGGTGGGAGAAATTGCCAATGATGACTACAAGCCTCTAGGTACTCATATAAATCTAGATCTCGATTCCAGAATAGATGAGTTGAATTCGATGGAAGGAGACCTATTGAAAGGAGATCATTAAGGAATATCTCATCATCTAATGCAAGGTGCAAAGAAATAGCTTGAATATTAGGAAGATCTTAGAAAAATAGGATGTTCACAAACCAATGACCATGTGCATCTCTTGCATGTACCAGATGCAAATGGTACACAAAAGAGACCCACTGAGTAGCAACCAATAATGAAAATTGCCGACAAAGGTGAAGAAACCACCAATAGGGTCTAATGGAATCCAAGACACTGCACAAATCCCAATGTGTGATAGGTTTTTTGTCATCAAACACAAGGGAAACCCCCTAGTCAACGACCAATGGAGACATTCCAACTGTCAGGTTCAAGATCACCTACCAATAATAAAAGTAGGCCCAGAGTGCAAGGTAGGACAACAACTTCATGTGATTCTGAGGTTCAATTGTAAGGGTATGGACGACATGAAAAGTCAAGAGTTCTGATAAATGGACGACATAGGCTTAGAATTCATTTGAACAAGAGCATGAGATAGATGAATAACTCATGCATCATAGACTTATCACCGATCATTGACAAAATCTTGTGATGTAGGAGGTATAAAAAAACTCTCCATAGGGTCTGGAATAGTAACCAGTCAGAGGAGTAGACTCTAAGTAACGAGCTCACCTTCCTAAATTCATGATAAACCCAAACCTTAGATGGACTCAAGACTTTTTTCTTTGTTCAAAGGAGACATGACTACTGCCGATAGGAGATAATATTCTTTTCCCGCCCTTATTTTTTTGTTTTTTCATTGGCAAAGAAATGCTATGATATAGGGGACGAAACAAGTGTTGCAAGTAAAAAACTGGTTCCAAGTAGTGGAACATACCTATGCTCAACACAAGGAAGTGCATGCAGGACATGGGCCCTCAGGGTGATGTTTCCTCTATGGGTAAAGGGTTTTCAAGTTGCAAAGGATATACATAATGCATTGACTGGATAATGCTAAGAATTGTTGGGAAAAGAGGCTTATAACGAGAAAGTGGGAGCAAATAGTAGGCTCAATAATGCAAGTAGGGTAATGGGATGCAATTACAACTTAACTCAAAAATGTCCTTTTTCATAGATTTAGTCTTCTAGGTCCGAAAAAATATAAAATAATACTAAAGAGAACTCTTCTAGCCAATGGTGAATAGAGTATCACTTTTTTGTAAGTAGTATATTTGGTCCGGAAAAGGGTTAAACTTATACCAAAATAAACGTCCTTTCAAATCCATTTAACGAGTGTGAAAGAGACAAGTTCACTCGACAAACTTTTCATTTTTTCGGGAGTTGGAAAAGAGCTTAACTGAGACTCAGCGAGAGCTCTATAAGTAGTGTTTAGAATGAGATTGAGTAAGATCAATGGGGTTTGAACGCAACATCATATAGAGACTATAGGGGACTCCCAGACCTATGGACTAATTTTTGCATGGGCACCAAATGACAAAAATGTTCTAACTAGGGTACCCATGTTTGGTAAGTTTCTACCACTTAATAACGACACTTTTAGTAGTAGAAAGAAGGTTCTGTGTCACTACCAAATGGGTTCTTACCTAGGGAATATGAATCATGGTCATAAGATAATGCAAAAATTCAAAGCGGGGTGAAAACCTACCCTATATGCTAGTGATGGTAAATACTCGGCAGAGGCACGAAAAGGATGAAGAGTGATGGAAATACATGAAAATCTGGACAAAACCACTTAAAACCAAGTCTTCTATTGTTCAATTAGTTCATTTGGTTTAAAAAGCATGAAAGAAAGGGTAAAAAACTATAGAAAGTGGATGAAATATTTTTACAAATAATAAAAAACATGACATATAGGGGCTTCCGCAGTGCAAGATATTAGATATTATTTTTGGGATTAACTGCGTAGTGTAAGTCATTAATCTATGACCCATATTCATGAGTATTAAAAACATGACATTTACTATATCATTTGAGTTTTTTCACCCACATAGTGCATTTTAGGCCATTTTACCCACAATATTTTATTGGCGATTTTGGGAGCTATGATCGACAGAGTTGCAAACCGTCTGGACCAAGTAAGTGCCCATGCCATCCTCTTTCATTTCAGTTGTTTATTTTTTAGTTTTAGTGTCCAATTTTTTAGTATTAGAGGCCGTAAATTAGAAACTAGGGTGTACGTGGTTTGTAATTCATCGGGTCGTGTACACGACCTCATGTACACATGAAAGGTAAATCCTTCCCGCGTATATGATGCCATATACATGAATGTCATAAGGGTATCCCACCTACATATTCGTAAGAATTGTTTTTGAAAATTTTAACTCAAAATTTGGTGTTTCCTTTGTAGGATGGTGATTGAATGGAGGGAAAGGGAGCATGAGGAGGTGGATGCTGTAGTAGAAAGCGTTTTTGGGGACCAAAAGGCTTTGAAGAGATGTGGGATCTATAATTTTTGAGCCATAAGAGGGATGAGGGCCCAAGTGAGGTTGCTCCAAACATTGATAAACTATTGGGATCCAGAGACCGAGTCATTCAACCTTGATGGGAAACCATTGAGGATTGAACTAGATGATATATACTTCATAATAAGATTATCTCGCTAGGGTGAGGTGGTGAATCTAAAATCCTGAGGGGTTGGAGGTGGGATGACTATGGAGGATTACATCACCACCTACTGTATTGCAGGTTCATATAATGTGGGGAGCCAACTCCCTATCAGGGAGATTGAGAACCTGAGTTTGAATATCATCAACCTGGTACTCAAATAGATAACAGGATCAGACTCACTGCATCAGGCATCAAGGATGCTCATGTTCTATGCCATGGAGTGTTTGAGACCCATGATTTATAATTGGTGCACCTCACTGCTAGCCAACATGAAGAGTCAATTTATGGATTGTAAACTTGATAGGATGAGGAAATTCGGGTTTGCATCCATACTGTGTAGATTTTTCTTCAAGAGAGTTCTATCTTTGAGCCTGAGAGTAGATATCACTCCACATGATCTACATGATCCAACCATGTCACTGTGGACCAAGGTGATGTGGTGGCTATAAGGTGGTAGGGTGCCAACCCCCTACAGTGATGAGTTCTTCCATTGGTGGCAATGACAGATCATCGTGATTGATGACTACCCCTATGAGGGGATAGACTACCGAGGGGACCGAGATATGCCATTTCCACCGAAATCCACCTTTGGAGAGATCTGTGAGCATTGATTTGATATATTACATTTTTTTGTGTTTTTTTTTTTAATTTGATAGAGGAAAACAAAAAACAAAAATATTTTCTTATGGTATCATGTATTAATGGTTATTTCTTATACTGATACGTAGGTCCATGATGACCAGAGGGATATCTACAAAATCGACGTAGAGGTCAAGGAGATGATATGGTAGGCGGGGATGTAGAGAGAGTCCTCCATAATGTGTAGGGAAACATGTCTCATTTGACGCACCGAGTTCCTATGGTCCATATGGAGGAGCTGCCAGAGGCGATATAGCGACAGGTGGTGGGTGTACCCCGTACATGGGTGAGGCTCTTCTGGCATCTTGAGAACTCCATGGTGTGTTATCATGACATGCACCCAGGACCTCAGACATAGATTCCATGTTTATGTGATGTACCAGTCATATATGTATTCTAGGGATACAAGACCCATTTTGTACTATGACATCATATTTTTTTGAAATATATATAAAAAAAAAAACTATTTTGGTCTTCGACTTTATTTGCATATATTACAATGGATGTATGAATGTATGTGTGTTTTCGTTCCTTAGTTATGTGACAATTTACAATCTAAAATGTAATTAGCATATGCATCATATACGTTATTAAATATTTTAGGTACACGATTATAAGTAATAAAATAAAAATTGCCTTTCTAAAAGTCGTACCTGAAGGAAAAATTGGAGTAGTGTAGGATATCTGACTTGGTAATTGTCGTTCAACTAACATACAACTAACTGGGAATCCATATGAACTTATAAATATTGAACATCATGTGAAATGGCATCACACAATAGCTCTATAACGGTGCTATGCTAAGCCACATTGTTCGTTGATGGCCCTAGACAAACACCACCTGAAGACACCAGTTGTCCCCTGGGTGAATAGATAACCCAAGCGGAGAAAGCCATGTTATGATTATGATGAATGGCACCTTATGTGAATCCTAAGAACAATGATGACTCCATTGACATATTCCAACCAAGGGAAAACTCAATAAGAAAGCCATCAAAACAAAGAATAAAAAGAAAAATATATACACTAGCATACATTAGTATACAATGGACATGCTCGAGCTTGAAGGCTCAAGCGTAATATCATTTAAGATAGAGCTTGTTTCAGGGCTCATCCAACATATTCCATTCACAATATACTAACTCATAGGCTCCTTTTTTAAGGACACGTCTCACGATGTAAGGACCGTGCCACATGGGATTAAACTTTCCTACCCCCAATGGTTCTTTAGCTTGGTCATAGAGAAGGACCAAGTCACCCTCAACGTACAACCAAGGACAAACAAACTTATCGTATTGGACCTTAACACATTGTTTATTTTGATTGATGGCCATAGTGGCATCTCGACATTTCTCATCGAGATGCTCTAGGTTTACAAGGTGTTCTTCAATATCGGTCATGTCAAGTAGGAGCTCTATTTCCAACCTGAGAGAAGGGATTTCACATTCAATAGGAAGTATCGACTCCACCCCATGAATTAACTGAAACAATGAGAAGACGATATAAGTATTTACTATGGTTTGGTATGCCCATAGTGCAAGGTAAAGCATCACATGCCAATTAGATTTACTCCACCTTGCAATCTTTTGAAAAATGGTCTTGAGAGATTTGTTCACAGCCTCTACTTGTCCATTTTCCCATGGATAGTAGGGTGATGAATGATTGTGTTTAAAACCCAGTCTAGATTCTAAATTTGTCATCATTTCATTCTGGAAGTGACTGCCATGATTAGTGAAAATATCCTTTGAGATTCTGAACCGATCTATAATTTGATTGAATACGAAAAAAGATACATTCCCACCATCATATTTAATGGTAGGCATAGCCTCATCCCATTTAGTAAAATAATTGATGACCACAATAATGTGATGATGCCCCCTAGCCGAGGTTGGGTTGCAATCCATGAAATACAACCCCCATTTAATTTAGGGACTGATGGTAATGATTGGGTTCAAAGGGGTAGGGTGCGAGTGTATCTTACGAGTGAATACCTAGAGAGGATGACACTTCTTGACTGCTTCAATGCAATCTTTAAAAATTGATGGCCAAAAATAACCAGTTTGCAATATCTTTTGGGTTGTTTCAAGCCCAGATAAGTGCCCACCACATGCCCCACTGTGGCAGTCATTGAGAACAATGTCAACCTCTATGTGAGTCAAAAAATGACACAAAATATCATCCAACCCTCAATGATATAATGTATCATCGATAATGAGGTAGTTTTTGGCCTAGTGGCGTATACGTCGTCGGTCGTCTCTCGAAAGATGTTGGGGAAGATTCAGGGCTTGAATGTAGATTAAAATATATCCATACCATAGCTATGGAGATGAGATAAGGAATATGTGTTCATCCATGAATGAATCATCATGAAAAAATTCCTCATCCTACCTAGGGAAGTCTGACATAACTTCAACAAGGACTAGTGATTTCTTGGATTTCACAGAAGCAAAATCAAGATCAAATTCATGTAGAATCACAATCCATTTATTGTATTTCTCCCCTATTATTCTTCGTGTAAGGATGTATTGAAATTGATTGACATCCACAACTATGATAGTCTTTCAAAGTAAGATATAATGACATAAACGTTGAACCACATGCGCAACTGCTAAGGCTAGCTTCTCTATGTGAGAATACTTAAGTTCAATACCAATTAGATTTCAGCTAAGGTAATAGATAATGTGCTCATGGAGCTCATCACATTGTTGAACTAGAACCATTCCAGTCATCCCTTCAAACATGACAATATAAAGTAGGAAATCTCTACTATAGTCCGGAGGCTTCAGTAGAGGTACTAATACAAGGGATTTCTTAAGAGCATCGAAGGAATCTTGGGCTCACTCATCCCATATGAACAGAGTATATTTCTTCAAAATATGCATGAAACCCTTAGTTATAATGGCATAGGTCACTACGAAATGATGCAAGAAATTATACTTCCCCTGTAAACCCTAAAGTTGTCGAATATTATGTGGGGGAGGCAATCGAAGCATTGGATAAACCTTCATAGGATCCACCATGATCCCATGCTCATAAACTATGAAACCCAAAAGGTTGATAGACCTAACAGAAAAGATGCATTTGTGAGGGTTCAACCAGATGCAATAATAATTACATATCTCAAATACTAGTCGAAGGTGAGTCAAATGATCAACCCTCTTTCTAGAGTGAGAAATGAGATCATCTAAATATGCTTCGACAATGTGCTTAAGATAATGAAACACAAAGGTCATGGCATGTTAGAAGGTTTCTCTGACATTTTTAAAACTGAAAGGCATTTTTCAGTATGCAAAGGTACCCCAAGGGAAAATAAACGTCATCTTGTGTTGATCCTCGGGTTTAATTTGAATTTGATTATAACCTGAAAATCCATCCATAAAATAAAAGACTTCGCTTCCCACACACTCATCAATAATCTGATCAATGAAAGGAGTGGGAAAATTATCTTTAAGACATAATTTGTTCAGGTCCCTAAAATACATACATACATGGACAGTTCCTTGCTACATATCCACGAGAACGAGGTTGCACACCCATTTGGTTAAGGGCACTGAGTAGATGAAGCCAACGTTGAGAAAATTATCCACTTCTTCCTTAATA
Source organism: Picea engelmannii (assembly GCA_009831015.1). Classification (NCBI taxonomy): domain Eukaryota; kingdom Viridiplantae; phylum Streptophyta; class Pinopsida; order Pinales; family Pinaceae; genus Picea; species Picea engelmannii. The sequence continues at coordinate 48,654 of ML839354.1, read as the reverse complement.
GCAGGGGCTTTTCTATGATTCACAAATCTAAGTCTTTGTCGAACAGGTTTAACATTCAAATAAGTTTCAATTTTGTGCTCGAAAATACTGGGGTAGATCCCTGGCATCTCTTCATATGACCAGGAAAATACATCTCAAAATTATTTGAAGAGATCAATGTAGTTTTGAACTTCTTCAGGCCAACAATCTGCACCGATATACACATTTTCAATTTTACCAGGGGTTCGGGAGGTGTCGATCGTGACGGTAGGAGAAATATTTGCCATGTTTCCTTCAACATATAAACCATGCATATCTAATGGAACCACAATGTGACCGACCATATCACTCAAGGTGGACCTACACTCATCCTTTTCAATCCATTCAAGCCCTGGGAGAAAATAGGATCTATGATGAAGGTTGTCCCAAGGCCTATTTGGACTAGACATGGCCTCTATGATGGATTCATATGAGGGTAAAGTATCATTGAGGTAATCATGCGAACAAGATGATTGGACAACCCATATGGTCTCTAAATGGGATCCACCTCGTCCGTTCGCGATGAGGGAGGATCTAGGTCTGCTTTAGCTTCTAGTCTATCTTGATACACAATCTCTACTATGGACAGTGGTATTTCCATCCCGATGTGTAAATGACATTCATATGACACATCTAGAGAAGGTAGGGTCCAAGGGCCATTAATATATGACGTACGAAAAGGAACAGACCATTGTGACGATGAAGACTCATCGATGATGGCATTGATGTGCGTGATTGTTGTCGAGAAATTGAAAGTTTCCATCAAGGGGGAGTACATACCGACACCAACATTCTCAGTTTCTTGCTAAGAATTATCAATAATGGGGACCGAGAGTCCCGTAGATGTAGAAGGAATAGGATGCACAAAGGACAACTGGTTGATTGTTATGATATTCCCTTCATGAGGAAAGAATAAAATGCAGAAAACAAACGACACAACGGTTATCATAGCGTAAGTCCAATTACTCCCTAGTAAAAGGTTGTAGTCGAGAGGTGCATCAACCACCTTGACCTTGACCTCCATGGTATTTCCACCTAACTGGACCAGGAAAGTGAGAAGAATACCATGGGGTCTGAATGAATTTTCAAAGAATGTGGTCAACATGGTCATGGACCGAGAAAGTGGCAGAGAGCCAATGTCTTTCCAACAAGATAGAGACATAACGGATGTCGAAGCACCTTCATCAATGACAGTATTCTTGATGGTGACATTTGTCAAACAGCTAGATTAGGTTGATGGACAATTGGTATGGATTGTTGGTTGTCATTGATTTCAACCATTGGAGAGTGATATTTTAGATCGATGTCAACCCTTGAAGAAAGTCCGGTAACAAATTTTGGTAGAACAAAGGTTTGGGTAATGGAACCAAGTTTTTTTGATGGATAATGGTACGAGTTTTGGTATATTTGCAGGTAATACTATTCTATATGGATAGTACATGTCATGCCATTTCTGGTGGTATGTGGAATGTCACATAACTCCTCACGGTTAGAGAGTTATGGCCATGTGAAGTTGGAGAACCCTCATGAGTCATCTAGAAGCCCCAAAAGGTCAAAGCAGTCAAAGTGTTTGCAAAAGAAATTATTTAAATAATAAAGTTAATGGATAACTCCCTAAAATAAGGAAAGTGGGATGCTACATGGAAGTATAAATAAGAGGCAAGGATATCTCATTTAATTACACTTGAACCTATTGAATATCTATTTTGTGAAAGGTTATTTGGGCAGGTATTATTGATAGAGAAATGTGTGGCAGGAAAAGTGCGGCAGAAAAAGTGTGGCAGGAAAATTGTGGTAGAAAAATTGTGGCACAAAATGTGCGAGAGAAAAATTGTGGTAGAAAAAGTGTCGTAGAAAAATCACGGCAGAAAAAGTGCAACAGAAAAATCACAACAACAACATGGTTGGGGTCTATTTATGAGAGATATTGAACATCTTGTTTGAGGTATGTTTTGTGAGCTAGGGTTTAGCTCTTGATATGGTATTGGATGTTTGGTATTGCTGCATATATCAGATTTGTTGAGGGATACAGTTGGTATTTTGTTGTTGGTATTTGGCATATGGGTATTGGTCTTTTGGTTGTGATGTGTTGCTGAAGTTGTTGGTTTAGCTTGAGGCTACATAACAGTGAGGTTGTGGCACATGGTTTCATGTAAGGGTTTATGGTATTTGGTTTATGGATAGACTGATGCATTTTTTATGGTTATATTGGTGTATGTCTTTGGTATATGGTTGAGGTACATGTTGGGTACATGGTTGAGACAAGTAGTTGATGAGTTGGCACATACATGAGGTGTATAGTTGATGATGTTGGTACATCTTGATGAGTCATAGTTAATGTGCAATTGATGCATGGTTGATTCATGGTACATGTTGGTTCAGGTTATTGGTACAGGTTGTTTGGTTTAGGTTGATTGGTAAAAGTTGTTACAAGTTATTGGTACAGGTTGATAGTGGCAGTGGTTGATTCAGTGACAGTGACAGGTTGTCTACATTTGGCATTTATATTTCAGGGCAGTTGGACGGGGCAAGGACATGTGGTTGTAGCCACCTTTCCGTTGTAGCCAGAGAACATAGGGAGTTTTAGCCTCCTTCTGGTTGTAGCCAGAGAATTGGGGAGTTGGAGCTTCCCTCAGGTTGTAGCCCAAGAAACTAGGGGGTTGGAGCCTCCTTCCAGTTGCAGCTGGGAAAAAAAGGAAGTTGGTGCTTCCAATGAATGTAATTCTTAAAGACATATAAGAAAAAGCATTCAGTGGTTTTCTCCCGCTTTGGGTTTCCACGTAAAACACTGGTGTACTGTGTATGTGTGTGATTGCTCATTTGTTCATTTTTTATTTACTCTGCAACTATTGGATGATAATTCTACATTGATATAACACTTGCATTTTATGGTGAAAAAGAATTAAATTTCTCTATTACTGATTCAACCCCCTCTCTCAGTAATCAAACAATTGGTATTAGAGCAGGTGCCTTCAAGAATCAGTTTAACCACTGAAAGGTAGATCATGGAGAGAACCAACATGTACAAACGTGGAATACCACAGTTTGATGGACATAAGTATGCATTTTGAAGTAGAAGGATGAAGAAATATATACAGGCATAGGGATTCAAAATTTGACAATCTGTAGTAGATGGATACAAAGATTCAACAGTTTCGCCAACAAGTGACAGAGCAATAAAACTCGGTCAAAATAATTCCAAAGCCACAAATGCACTTTTGAATGGTCTTGTTGAATCAATATACACTAAATTTATGCATTGTAAATCCGCTAAAGAGATTTGGGACAAACTTCAAAATATTTATGAAGGAGATTCAAAAGTCAAAGCAAGAAAGCTTCAAACTTACAGAGTTCAGTTCGAACAACTAAAGATGAAGGAAGATGATAATATTGCAACTTAATTCTTACGAGTCGATCAAACAATAAATGAAATCATAGGATTGGGAGAAGAAATTAAAGAATATGTAATTGTTCAAAAGGTACTAAGATCTCTTCCTATGAGATTTGATCCTAAGATATCAACACTAGAAGAAAGACCAGATCTAGACTCAACAAGCATGGATGAACTACATGGAATCTTCACAACATATGAAATGAGAACTAAACATGAAAATCTAGATATAAAGAAGCATCTTTCAAAGCATGCAAAAGGTCAAATAAAAAGGGAAAGAAAAAAAAGAAGAACATAGCAGCAGTAGTGACATCTTGGAAGATGATGAAGAAATGGCCAATTTTGTCAAGAGATTGAACAAGGGAACCAATGACAGATATAAAGGTAAGATTCCATTGATTTGTTTTAATTGTGATGGTATTGGTCATTTTTCTAAAAAATGTCCTCATAAGAAAAACAAGAGGAATGGTGAAGATTACTCAAATAGAAAACAAACATATAAAGGAAAAAGAACCACAAAGAAAGCTTTCAAGAAAATCTTATGCACCAAAGAAGACATCTCCTCATCAGATGAAGTCAGTGACAGTGAAACAAAAAGAGTTCTATTCATGGCAGTAGAAGACTCTGATAAAGAAGACACTGAAGAAGAATATGAAGAGGCAGAAGTTGACTACCGAGAATAATTGTTGTGTTCCATAGAACTTATAAGAAGAGAAAAGAAGAAAAACAAGAAGCTACAAGCAGAACTAGACAAGAAAGAAGACACTTAGGAACTAGAGAAAATGATCTCAAATTTGAAGGTTCAAATAGAAGAAGATAAAAGAATTGAAGAAGTACTCAAAGAACAACTAGAAGAAAGAGACATGATCATTGGAAATTTGGAAGCAGAGTTTGTCACATTAAGAAAGGATCTTCAAGAGAAAAATATGCAGAACAACTCAAAAGTTTTGGATAACATTATCAACAATCAAAAGCCACATCATGACAAGTATGGAATTGGATACAATCAAATAAAAAATGGATCAAGATCCAAAACAATAGAACAAGAAACGTATCGAAAACGATATGCAGAAACAATCAAAGGGGATATGAAGACCTACAAAGAATATTATGGGGACACTCCTCCACCGAGGAGATTCAGATTTCAGAATCAACGACCGATAGATAGGCCTTAGGAAGAAGAAGGATTCAAAAGAGCAACTCCTTTTAGAAGATATTCAACTCCCAGGTATCAAGCTATCTTTTTTAGTTTATGTTATGCATGCAATAATTTTGGACATAAAGTTGTAAGTTGCAGAGATAATAGCAGGAACATAAACAACTTTGAAAGACATACACAAAATGGTTATCCAAGAAGCTCTAGTGAAACACAGAGAAGAAGCTACAATAGGTTTGAATCATTGATCACTAAAGTGTAATGATACAAGTGCAATAAATTTGGACACATGGCCAAATATTGTAGAATGATAGTCCCTCCTAGAGAACCACAACAGAACATCAACAATCACAGACATGATCCTCAAAAGAGAACATGGATAAGAAATCAGAATCAATATATAAATGAAGAATGCACACTCGTTTTACAAGATAAGCATAAGAAGCATGTTTGGTATGTTGAAAATGGTTGTTCAAAACATGAAGAACAGGTGAACAAAGACCAGGTCCCATAGATCACAAGACTGGAAATAAAAAGAGATGAAGAAAATTCTATAGAGAAAAGGAAAGATGAGGGATATAAAAAGGTTTGGAAAATAACTGAAAGAAAAGAAGGACAGGTAAATAAGGAATAGGTTCAAGAGATTGTACTTTGAGGCACTGTAGTGAGAGATGAATCTATGGATAGAAGGAAATAAGTTAGAGCTCAGAGATATGATGAATCTACCAATGAAGATGATGAGGAATACACATCGAAGAAATAATTGTTCTGATCCATCTGAGTTAGAGACTCCCAGATTATATGAATATGTTAAGCCCTAATATTGGTTCATTACCCCTTAATGGGGGCATATTAGATTAGTAATGTTATTTATTACCCCTTAATTGGGGCATATTAGATTAGTAATGTTATTTTATTTATGTCAGCTTTAGGCCATTAGTTGTAATTATACCTCCTAGTCTCCTATATATACAAGGGAGACATTTTCATTTTGAATCATCTTGTACTTGAACATTTAAGTGGGGTAAAAGGAGGTTTCCCCCTCGAAGAGGCTTATTATCTGAAATTATCTCTTTTTCAAGGCGTTGAGTACTTTTCCTGAGGTTTTTCTATGCTATATTGATGTTTGGTTCTTAACATATGGTATCAGAGCTCAAGGTCTTGGGGTTTCGCTGCTACCTCTGAGACACCGTGGAATTTTTGCTATAATTTTTTTTCTATAGCGTTTCAAAAGGAACGTCTTGGAGGATATTTAGTAGACAGATCAAGGTACGTTGGGTTAAAAATTCATCTCTTGAGGCCTTATACTTTCAGAGATACAACCTGTACAAGATAGGGTTCTAGAATCATCCTGAAATGAGTCATTGTTGAATTTTCGCTATAAAAACTTTTCTGTAACGTTTCAGACCCTAAAATATGGAGGCCATTTACAGAAATTAGTGATGTATCTGTGGTAAAAATTTCAACTTCTGGGTCATCTTAAATTTGTAGATACACCCTGTGTAAGATAGGGTATCTGACTAGTCCTATTGACTAGTCTCAAGAAGGTGTTCCAGGTAAAACAATCTTAACTTCTTTCTAGAGTATCCAAATTGCATGGGACTGGTTGCATTGGATCGTGGACTGTATGTAGTATTTTGGGTACAAGTTTTAGAATTGTATATCAATTATTTTGTGCGAGGTAAACTATACAAGTGAGATCTCCTAGAAAGACCAAAAATCGACAAGTTGTGGGGAAGTTACCATAAATTCCACTTGGCACATCCAATTTTGATCAAACCCATGGCATTGTAGAGAAGAAATATCAGCAAAATACATAAGAGAAAGTTTCATACCCATAAGGGCCAAAAATTGGGAGATACAATAGAAGAAATATTGTCTAGCAGAACCACCTCAAAATCAAGGTTCAAAAGTGATACTTGGCGAACATGCCACCCAAAAAGGGAACTTCTACACCAAATAGGCCTCTAGAAAATCCTACTTGGACTCTTGATGAAGGTGAAGAAATGCATAGGGACATAAATGAACTACAAAATAAGATGGATTTAATGGAAGCTAAGTTGGATTTAATGGAAGTTGAGTTGGATACTAAGATGGATTCAATGGAAGCTAAGTTGGATACTAAGTTGGATACTAAGATGGATTCAATGGAAGCTAAGTTGGATACTAAGATGGATTCAATGGAAGCTAAGTTGGATATTAATATAGATGGTTTAAAAGGGGAGATCGTGGAAGTATTGAAAAATTTCGTAACAGAGAAGACATCTGAAAGTGAAAATGCATCCCATGAAATTCATGATGTGGACACAAGGAAGGTGAATCAAGAATGGAGAAACTGCAACTTTGGTTTGAAGACCAACCACGTTCCTAAGATTGACATGAGGAAGTTTTATGGCAAGGACCCAATCACATGGATACTTCAGATGGAACAATTCTTTGATCTCCATAATGTGCCACATACACAAAAGGTATGAATTGCTTCTTTATATTTAGAACCTAATCAATTTGTTTGGTATCGATGG
>ML839354.1:21900-37808 GCA_009831015.1 Picea engelmannii | reverse complement strand
AATGTTATTTTATTTATGTCGGCTTTAGGCCATTAGTTGTAATTATACCTCCTAGTCTCCTATATATACCAAGGAGACATTTTCATTTTGAATCATCTTGTACTTGAACATTTAAGTGGGGTAAAAGGAGGTTTCCCCCTCTACGAGGCTTATTATCTGAAATTATCTCTTTTTCAAGGCGTTGAGTACTTTTCCTGAGGTTTTTCTATGCTATATTGATGTTTGGTTCTTAACAAAATAATAGACAAGGGGAGTCTATGTGGTAGCTGAGACAGACCAAAGAACCATCCTACAATCATCTTTCATATTTTGAGTAAACATAGTAATTCTCATAAACAACAATGACAAAACTCCCTTTAAACTATGGAAACGAAGTGCAGAAAGCAACCTCTACATCAAGGTAACTCAAGGTAGTATTTTATTAATTGAAATTTATGTTGATGATATTGTTTTTGGAAGTACTAATGATAGGTTAAGCCAGAAATTTGCAAAGGACATGAATAATGAATTTGAAATGTCATTACTCAGAGAAATATCCTTCTTTCCCACTCTTGATATATGTCAAAGAAACTAAGGAATTTTTATTTCTCAAACTAAGTATATCAGAGAAATGCTAAAGAAGTTTGCAATGGAAGAGTGTAAACCAATTACCACTCCTATGCAAACCAGTTGCAAGTTGAGAAAAGATGATGATTCAAAGTCTACGGACCAGAGGCAATACAGGTCAATGATTGGTAGCTTACTTGACATCATCCAGACCAGATGTAATGGAGGTAGTTGGACATGTGGAAAGATTTCAAGCAGCACCAAAGGAATCACATGTCTTAGCAGTAAAAATGATTTTTAGATGTCTCAAAGGAACATAAGATTTTGGATTATGGTATCGAAAAGGAAAGGATCTATCACTTATTGTCTACATAGATGTAGATTGGACAGGTTGCATTGATGACCGACAAAGCACCAATGGAGAAAAATTCTACTTGGGTGAGTTTTTAGTATCATGGTTAAGCAAGAAACAATCATCAATATCCTTATCTACAACCGAGGCATATTATATTGCAGCAACAACATGTTGTATACAGGTTCTATGGATGAAACAAACTCTGACAGATATACAGATTGAGTATGATGATCCCATTCCAATCTATTGTGATAATACAAGTGGCATTAGTATCTCAAAGAACCCAGTGATGCACTCCAAGATGAAGTACATTCCAATAAAGTATCACTTTCTACGAGAATAGGTTGGAGAGAAGAAAATCAAATTTGAATATGTGGGCACAAAATGACAAGTGGTGGACATCGTTACAAAATCGATTCCAAGAGAATCCTTTGAGTATCTTCACCAGAGACTTAGAGTAATTTCTACTCCAAAATGAATTATTTTAAATGATTATCTTATATGTCTTAGATTTACACGAGGAAGCACCATAAAGAAGACAATTCAGGTTGGAAGATCAGTTTCAGGAAGAGTTCAGTCAAGGGGAGTATCCCTAAGGACAGTTCAATTAGGGGGAGCAACCCCAGAAGGAAAGATACCTTTTCCATTGATGACAAAGTGGGAGAGATTTATCAGATGCAAGCTTAGAGAAAGAGCACAGAGGCATGGTTCCAGGTGGAGTGATGGTCACAAGGGAAGAATGAAAGATATGACTTCAGAGTGATACCCTTTGTCAAATGGGGAGATATTATTCATATGAAGGGAGAGAGAGTAATCAGAGGCTAATAAACACAAAGAAAAATCAAAGGCATGTAGACAAGGGGAGCATCCCCAAGGAGAGTTCAGTCAGGGGGAGCAACCACAAAGGGATATACCCTTTTCCATTGATGTCAAAGGGGGAGAGATAGAAACATTGTAAGCATGAATGTTATCATGACTAACTGTTTCCATCAATGTTGGTGTTGCCATCAATGCCAAAGGGGGATATTGTCAGACAGTTGGCTTAGGTTGATGGACAGTTGGTATGGATTGTTGGTTATCATTGATGCCAACCATTGGAGAGTGATATTTTAGATTGATGTCAACCCTCAGTGATTGATGTCAACCCTTGAAGAAATTCCGATAGAGAATTCTGGTAGCACAAAGGTTTGGGTAATGGACCCAAGTTTGTTTGATGGATAATGGTATGAGTTTTGATATATTTGCAGGTAAGACTATTCTAGATGGATAATACATGTCATACCATTTCTGGTGGTATGTGGAACATCACATAACTCCTCATGGTTAGAGAGTTATGGCCATGTGAAGTTGGAGAACCCTCATGAGTCATCTAGAAGCCCCAAAAGGTCAAAGTAGTCAAAGTGTTTGCAAAAGAAATTATTTAAATAATAAATTTAATGGAGAACTACCTAAAATAAAGAAAGTGGGATGCTACATGAAATTATAAATAAGAGGCAAGGCTCTCTCATTTAATTACACTTGAACCTATTGAATATCATTGAATATCTATTTTCTGAAAGGTTATTTGGGCAGGTATTATTGATAGAGAAAAGTGCAGTAGGAAAAGTGCGGCAGGAAAAATGCAACAGAAAAATCATGATAGAAAAATCACGGCGAAAAAGTGCGATAGAAAAATCGTGGTAGAAAAATCGCAGCAGAAAAAGTGTGGAAAAAAAATCGCGGCAGAAAAAGTGTAGCAGAAAAATCACGGTAGAAAAATCACGGCAGAAAAAGTGCGGCAGAAAAACCACGGCAAAAAAAGTGTGACAGAAAAATCGCGACAACAACATGGTTGGGGTCTATTTATGAGAGATATGGCACATCTTGTTTGAGGTATATTTTTTGAGCTAGGGTTTAGCTCTTGATATGGCATTGGATGTTCAATATTGCTACATATATCAGATTTGTTGAGGGATACAATTGGTATTTTGTTGTTGGTATTTGGCATATGGGTATTGCTCGTTTGGTTGTGATGTGTTGCTGAAGTTGTTGGTTTATCTTGAGGCTACATAACAATGAGGTTGTGGCACATGGTTTGATGTAAGGGTTTATGGTATTTGGTTTATGGATAGAGTGATTAATTTTTTATGGTTATATTGGTGTATATCTTTGGTATATGGTTGAGGTACATGTTGGGTACATGGTTGAGACAAGTAGTTGATGAGTTGGCACATGCATGAGGTGTATAGTTGATGATGTTGGTACATATTGATGAGTCATAGTTGATGTGAAATTGATGCATGATACATGTTGGTTCAAGTTATTGGTACAGGTTGTTTGGTGCAGGTTGATTGGTACAGGTTGTTACAGGTTATTGGTACAAGTTGACAATGACAGGTTGACAGTGGCGGTGGTTGATTAAGTGACAGTGACAGGTTTTCTACATTTGGAATTTGTATTTCAGGGTGGTTGGATGGGGTAAGGACAAGTGGTTGTAGCCACCTTCCAGTTGTCACTGGAGAACATAGGGGGTTGTAGCCTCCTTCTAGTTGTAGCCAGAGAATTGGGGAGTTGGAGCTTCCCTCAGGTTGTAGCCTGAGAAACTAGGGGGTTGGAGCCTCCTTCTAGTTGTAGCTGGAAAACAAAGGAAGTTGGTGCTTCCAATGAATGTAATTCTTAAAGACATATAAGAAAAAACATTATGTGGTTTTCTCCCTCTTTGGGTTTCCACTTAAAACACTGGTGTATTGTGTATGTGTGTGATTGCTCATTTGTTCATTGTTTATTTACTCTGCAACTATAGGATGATAATTCTACATTGATATAACACTTGTATTTTATGGGGAAAAATGATTAAATTGATCTATTAATGATTCACCCCCCCTCTCAGTAATCCAACAACATTCATACCCTCCACATGGATCTGAAAAGCCACATGATAAAGCAAGTGAGGCTTGAAATCCGCAACATCAAACTTGATAACTTTTGAGCCACTCGGGTCTATACCTCCTAAAGCAGATACAAAGGAATTCCTTTATGTGGGACATGTATGGAGCACCTCTAAGGTCTACATCGCGCACACTTTTTGACCCAAATCCTCGACAATTGAGTAATTTTAGGGAGATTTGTAACTAGGATTGTGGGAAGAGAACTTAAGGACTTCTTTCAGAATACGCGGTGGAGGTTCCAAATTATCAATATGAAAAGGTGTTTTCGTAGGAGGAGGCTCTAGGCCTATAATAGGCTTTGAAGAACCATAATCGCGAGATTGAGTAGCTATATTAACTTCATATTTAACCATATTGAATCAAATATGTCAACCATCATGTGCCAAGGGAGTTTTACTTCCACTTGACACATTTTTGGTGTTGGAGGACCTCGAGATCATATTTTGGTTATATGGAAATGGGTTTGTTAGCACAACATGCTACTGCACTATGAGCCTCGAGGATTCCTTGCTTTTGGGGAACAAGTGAGTAAGGTGCTCATCTTTACAAAGTTTACAAGGAAAATTCACCTTCCTTTTTCTTTCTTTCCCTCACCAACATTATTATTAGATTTATCATTATTACTGTTTTCCTTGTATTTATTATTTTTATTCTTCTTCCTTCCCTTACAATTATTACCATGTCCTTTCCTTTTGTTCCCTGTGGGTTGTTGGTCACCGTTCGAGTTCGTCGAGTGTACAAAATGCACATAAACCGACTGGGTGAGTGTGGATGAAGTCATAGCTTGTCCTTCTATAGATGGGTTAAGAGACAAATCCTTCAACTGGTTCGTCACCAGGTTTGTTGTCTTAGCATTTGTGGAGCCTATAATGCCATCAACATGAGGCCCAAGATTTTGTCTAGGATAATAATTCGACCACGACACATCAGGGATAATTTCATAAATCATCCCAGATTAAGTATATATAAGGTCTAACTATTGGGATTTGAAGATGGCCTCTTCCTCATATGTTACTCTAGATGTAGAAACATCCTTCGAAATATAAGGCAACAAGGACTTGAGGAACCATTCCAATAGAAAATCTGGAGGAATGTAAGCTTTAATCAACCTCTTTTGTCTACGTTTCTCTTGAATATGATTAGAGATTTGGGTGGCCTTATCTGGATGAAAATCCGATAAACGTTCTATGCAGACATCGTAATGAACCAACAATTGGAAGTGGTTGAGAAAAACTAGGACCATCTAATTGAAAGTTCCATAAGTTCCCCTAGGTAGCTCGATGTACCACTTCGTAGCCACCCCCATAAGGGTGCATTGAAATAGTCTCAAACAAACATAGTTGTCATTTAGGGAGTTATATGAGCACCATAAGTGAAAGGTAGTCACATGATCACCTGGGTCCTCACCAGTCTTTCCCTCAAAATTTGGAATGTCTGAGGGAATATTGGTAGGGACGGGGGGCCATGAAAGATTGTGGTTCACTAGGTCATTCATTAATTTTGAAAAATATGGCAGATTCAACATGGCCAAAAAAGGGAGATGAGGTTGTGGCTCCTGAGCCCACGTTCCTGGGAAATATTGGGTTTGAGAGATTGTGGGCCAACCAGGGTTCTAGTATACACCATGGCCCTATCTAGTAGGATAGTATCCTCCTCCCAATTGATTCATGAAAGGTTTTAAGGGCACCATACCCGCAAAAGCTGCTTGTGAGGAGAAAGTGACATGATAAGGATTATTCATGTGAGGATTATATATGTTTCCCCCAAATGAGGGAACTACGTGCTAGGGGTTTCCCATGCCATAAAATTGAATCCCCCTTGATGAAGCACCAGACATTAGAGGAAGATTCTCCATAATAAAATATTTTTTAGGAATCAATGTGGAGGAAGAAGGAATGAAAGACGAAATATAGGAAGTAAAATGACCACCATTTGAGCACTCCATCCTAGACCATTGAATCTAGGATTGGGTCTGAAGGAAGGAGAATTCCAAACTCCTACCGTATGATTTGGTTGAGGGATATGACCCCCACCAAATGCAAAAGAAACATAAGGAGGTGTCATTCCCCTAGACACAAAATTAGGATTCACATTAGCCATCGAAATAGAGGATGATAAGTGAAAAGTCATGTTAGGCATACCAAAAGAGAAAGGATTAGAGGCCCAAGGCATTGGCTGAGTGCTATGATCTGGTGAACCACCTAGGAACAAAAAAGGATTTGCTTTCATGGGATGAGAAGATACCATAGGTTGGGAAGTATTAAGTAAAGGATTTTTCAGAATCCAAACGATTGATGATGTAGGAGTTGAGGGACTCCACTAAATATAGAGGAGGTTGGAGTCGAAGGGGTTTTTGATACATTCATATCTGACTCAGTACTCATGGTAGAATGATCGTGAGTCTAGGAGGTAGAGATATATGTACCACACTTATTAAATCTATGCCTTTTAGGAGGCGTCTTCGGTAAAGGATCTAATCGTGGTGGTAGCTTCAAAAGATGAAGAGATCGATGGTAAGTTTGGTCTTGCTCCCCGATGATTCAGAACTCATGACAAAATAAAAAATCCTAGGGCCAACTAATAATCAAAGATCACACTTCCCAAATAATGCTAAAATACAATGCACACAAACATGATATAATGGTTGAAGGGACCTCCTAAACTAAAGAAGGTATTCCTCTCCCAAGAGGGGATGAGACTCCTGAACAAGAGAGTAGAGGAAATAGAACCAATTATAAGGACCCTCGTGGGATTCACAGTGCAGTCGGTCAGATTCCTCCGGAGAGAAAATACTCCATAAATTTTGTGTGTTGTCTAATCCCTACTGATTCAAGGTACTTGTAGAATAACCCCTGCAAGTAACCTATGTGGCTACCTAGTTCAAGAAACTAAATTCACCATGATATAACCAATGCTCAAGCGATCAATTGAAGGTTCAATCCACCATATGGGAAGGGTAGAAAATCCTGAAATCTCGAAGTCACCACCTCTCAAGGAAGTAAAGGAACTAGCGAAACCTCCAGATATGAATAGAACCCCATAAATATCTCTGACACTAGGAAGGTATTAGAGGGATATCTCTGCGACCAACTTTGTGCAACCTCTTTCTTAACTTTGGTGTGAGCCAAGCCTCCTAAGGAAACCAATTACAAAATGGGTTTCACCACTCCATGGTCAGACACATACGTTGAGTTTTATAGCCTTGGATATGTTTACTCACAAAATCCTAATCCAAGGCCTTAGGTCCTACACTTGTTCATGTACCCTAAAAAATAAAATTGTTTCTAATCAATTTTAATTATTTAGATTTAATTCTAATGGCCTATTCTTACTCAAGAGGTGCGATCGTGAAATTGATGGTATGATGACTCAACATAAAAGAAGAAAATATAAAAACACTGCTAAAGACTAGGCTTGATTTTCAAAGATATGGTATGCTTCTAAATGTTGTTATTCAAAAGAAATCTCTATAATTTCAATGAAGTGCAATATTTCTAAACATGTCAAAACTAATGTAATGCAACCGAAAGTGAAAATGATCTAGATACAATGCAAAAAAGAAAATATTTTTGTATTTTCAATATATTGGAATGAAAATGCGAGGACCTAATAAACAACTTCCAAGCAGACCCTATTGCAAGAACAAAGAGACAATCCAAGGAGGACACTCAGAAGCGACTAATCAGACCATAATGCAAGGAAAAAAAAATGAGAACAATGACACAAAATGAGTTCGCCCAAAATATTCACCGATAACACGACTTTCTATCACTCTGTAGGCACTCAACAGTTAAGAAACAGACCCAAGAATTCACAACAACCAACAAAACTCACTCAAAAAACACTAAACTCAACCAAACAGACTTAGAAAATAGTGTACGTGACTGTTCATGGAACATAGGCATATATACATGCCCTAAGAACTGACAACTCACGTACGTATGCGACTGTTAAGGGAAAACCCACATATGCCAAAGAAGACACTGCTAGGGAAAGGTCCAGGAAAAGAAACTTAGATGTTGTTGGTTTATTATTCCTCTTTCTCTTCTAGGGTTAACCTAGATTCAAATCTCAATAGGTTTCCAACAAAACCCTCTAAAACTATCGACCCTCCTAGTAAACCAAAAGGAAACATAATGCACATAGTACACTATACAATATCACCCAAGATAGATTTATAGGTGACTGCAATTCTCAAGTGCTTGCAGTCTAGGACTGAGTGGGGATTTGGGAGTGTATTGTATATTCTTGATGCACTCATCATGTTATTCATTCAAATATTCCTAGATTCATTCATCTTTTAGGCCCATGCATGCATTCTAATATATCTATCTTAACCATTCATTCATAAACCAATCATTAAAAAAGATGAAACATGCAATAAAAATCACATATAACACATGTTTTACCATGGTTCACCCCCTCCTAGGCTATGTCCACAAAGATTTGTCTTCTCTACTATTTTATTTAGTTTGCTACAAAATATCGAGTTGCGCTCATTACATCTTCCATCATACAATCTTGAAGAGGTTAAATAACCTCTGTGAGGCAGACTAGATCACACCAAGATCCTCAGCCTGTGACCTAACCCTCAAAATATAGCTTACTTGACTCTTTGATCTCACCTTGGACTTACAATTATTCAACAACTATGAACTTACAACCGCTGAAATCTAACTTAGACCTCCTAGGTTCTTATTTACACTATTTTACAGGCTTATGTCCATTACAATATTTATCAAAACCCTAACCCTATCATGGTTAGGATTTCCTGCCTTCTCACCTTACATGTTTCTCCTCTTGCATGCTTCTTTTCCTCATTCATGTTGTTTTTCCTCATGTGTGTTGCTTTTCCTCATGCATGTTGCTTTTCCTGCTGTTCTTCTCCAAAATTAGGCCTGCGCTCAAAATAGCCTTTCTTCTCAAAATAGGCCTATGCCCAGCATGCCTCCAACATTGACATGTGGCTCATCCTGAGCCACTTAGTTGGTGCGCACTCCCTGAACTACCATGTCTAGACCGTGGAACTTTTCTGCTAGTTCCTTTCTTTTTTCTCTCATCTGCACAACTTTGCTTGTTATCACCTCCACTTTTTGCGCTGTTATTTCCTTATGTATTAATGTTGAGCTCTTGGTTTATGCCTGTTCTCTACTTGTCTTCTCTTCCTCCAAGTGTGCAATCCTTTGTGTTGGTTCTTCTTGGAGGGGTTCCAATTCAATGAGTCTTTCTTGCTTCTGCATCTGCGCTATTTTCAACTCTGTCTGAAGAGTCTTCATTTCTTGGGTGCCTTTCAAGTGCTCTGTGATGCTCATTGTTTTATTCCATTTCTTGAGCTCTTGTATGGAAGCATTGACTCTTTCCTCTTCATGGTCCCACTGTTGGACCTTTTCATCTTCTTTGAGGATAGTCCATATCTACATTGTTTTGTCAAACAACTCCTCTATTTCCCTGGATTCTTTCTCCATCTCAACGATATGGAGTGAAGATCATTGTTCTCTCTATTCTCGGACCTCAAGAGGAGTCGTAGGGTTGAGAATTTCCTTGAGATTCTCAATTTCTTGCTTATGTTGGTCAATTATATGTGAGATCAGGTTGATCTTCTCCTTTTCACTTCTCTATGGTCCCTGTGTGCTTTCTGGGATGCGATCATAAACTATTGTTAATCCCTGTTCTAATTTATCTATGCATTATTTCTCCTCCTCCTTCTCCATGATTAGTTGGTTGCATGTGATTTGAATAATTTCAATGACGCCTCTACCCACCTCCAAGTTTGTTGCATCCGCGTGGGAGCTGGACTGTACTTCTTGCATGACACTGGCCTAGGCTTCGTATAGTGCCTTTGCGGGTATTTGTGCCATGACCATTTCTAATTGTTCCACCTCCTCCAGGGGTTTTTGTGCAGTGATCTCCTCATCAAATCTAAGCATTTGACATGTTACCATAAATGTCTCCCTACCCTACACTATGAACTGCACTGTCTCCTCTCCTTCTTTCTGCATAGGTGGTCATTGTGTCTTTTCCTATTGCTGCATTGTGGCCTGTGATCATGCTTGGCTCCCTAGTTGTTGTATGCTATCATGGAACTATATAAGCTTGGCCATTATTTCTTCCCATTGCACCTCTTCAATTCAGAACACTTCTTCACCCCTGTCTTGGAACTTATCTGTGAATAGCTTCACATCATCCTCTATCAAGGTGATGTTTAGGTCCTCTGTGTCATATTTCCTTTTCTTGAGCACCTCTTTTTCCTGTTTGGGCTTCCTTACTGTCTCTGAGGGCTGCGCCCCACTTGTTGTACCCTGGGTTCTTTCTTCTTTAGCCTGTGAAGTATCCTTCTTTGTGGTCTGTGGCTGTCTTCCTGTCCTTTCTGCTATTGTTGTTTTCCTTGGTTGTTTTGGTACTACGTTGCTCCCAATTGGCTGATTCCAAGCTGTAGTCATTATAGTATTACAGGTCGAGCTACTTATTCTCTCCGAAGAGCCTGCTTCAGCCTTGTCCTTAGGCCTAGAGGGTTGCATCGTGAGTGTCCTTGTTGATCTTGCTATTGGATGCTTCCACTGCGCAGGCCAGTCTTTAATTATCTAGTCCACTTTCTCTTTGGTGACACAATATTGCATTTCTAGCCATGCCTTCTTTGGATCCCTTGCTACTTGGATCCACATGTGATGTCCGGATGCCTTGAACTTGGCTATCCAATATTTTTCTTGGACTACCTCCATAGGTATGCACAACACATTAGTTGTGCATTTTTGTATCTCTTCTAGCAACATTGCAAAAATGATGTTGTTTTCCTATTGCGCTTTTTTGTCCTTGGAATTCCAGAGGGACTCGTATCTTTCTGCATAGAATTTCCCCATCCTATCCAAGCAAGATGAGAATTTTGGCTCCTTCCATCCTGCCAATTCTATCAGAATGATTAGCCATGAGTAATGAAACTCAGCTCCATTTTCCTACGCGTATCTATAGTCTATCAAAAAGTGGTTCAACATGTATGGTGCCCAGCTGAACATTACCCCTTTCACGCACTATGAGACTGCTGCAATAACTCTTGCTGGTGCTTCCTCTTTGTGACATTTCCTCAAAAGTTTTCAAGACATAAGCTTGCTGGTGAACCTTATCGCGTTGTCATTGATATCCTTGATGACAATTCCACTATTCCCCTAAGTAGTGTCGAACTGTGCTTTAACCAACTCTGTGATTTCTTTATCGCACGCCTTGTTATCCAAGTATTCCTCTGGTTGCATGCCAAATGTGGGGAGTCTTGTGATCTTATAAATTAGTGAGACATCCAAAGGATGCCTCCATGTACACAAGCGACTAGTTGTTTCACGTAGAGTCCGACGTTCTTACTACGCCTGAAATGCAGTATATCTAGCAAGTTCATGATTCCTGAGTTATAGAGCCCCATTATCCACTACACAGGCTCCAATATGGGTTTGCAAAGGGGTCCAACTTCCCTTGTGTTTATTAAATAAGTTTCCTTAGCCAAATTTGGGAATTTGGCCGCATCACTCACATCATGGTCTTCATACCTGAGTTTTGGTACCTTCCCCACCATATCCTCCATAGTAATCACTGCGTTTGGGAGATATGGGAGTGTAACCTCCATTGCGTCTGGATCATTTCTTTTCTATCCCACAACAGATGGGCCTGCCTCTACTATGTCTGCATCCTCTTCTTCCCTTTTGGATTTTAGTGGGTTGGTGATATCTTTGAACAACACTTCCTTGTGTTCATGGGACTGTCACGGTCCCATTGTTTCGTCAGGATTTGTAGGCATCTCAGGGTTAGGGTTTAGAATACCATTCTGGGCCCTAGAGCTCTGCCCTATTTCTCCTTGTTATGTTGTCGATGTCTCTTCCTCAACCCGTGTCAGGATGATTGATTGTGTTTCCAAGGTGGTAATATCTTCCTGCTCGACCATGTTCTTGGGTTGTGGCATCCTTTCCTTACGCCTTTGGCCCTACCAAGTAACCTAGACATATTGTCCTAGCGCGCTGAAATTTGGTGGGGTTATTCTTTCTTGAATTCACACACTTTCTTGCTTTTACATAAAATGATAGCTAGGGAAGGAACTCTATTTCTCACTCTGTGCTAAAAAATCGCTAAGTGTTGAACAAACGCATTCTTTCTACCTTTTATAGACCCAGTCTTATTTATTTTTCACTTCACTGTGCACAATGTTTTTCCACACATTCTTATGGTTCAATCAACTTCTGTGTCTTTTTGTGTTTTTCTCCCGTTTTCTATTGTTGTATTTATTTTTTCTTCTTTTCCTCCTTTTTATTTCCTTTTATCATTTTTTTGTCCTAATCTATGCTATAGTATACTATATACATGCCTTTCTCACTACGCTGTGACTTTTAAGGGTTAGGAGGTCGACAATCCCTGTATAGTTTTAGTCAACTACCGTTGATGATTCCTTTGAGTTATGTTCCTCCCAATTCCTTTAGTTATACAGATCCCCCATTTGTGACAGTATTTACTTCATATGGACCTAGCCAATGCATTTTAAACTTACCAGGATGTTGAAAAACACTACTCTCATAAAGCAAGACTAGGTATCCCTCCTTAAAAATCTTCTTCTTAATATGTATGTCATGCCAGGCTTTGTCTCTTGCTTTCTGCACTTCCTGGTGAAATCTTGCCAGAATTCCATCCTCTTCCATCTCCATTAGTTGATTAAACCTCTCCTTTAGTGCACCTCTTTCTGTCATGTTGGTAATTGTTGCTATGCGCGGACTGGGTAACGAAAATTCTAATGGTACCACTGCTTCCTTCCCATACACCAATCTGAATGGTGTTTTTCCTGCCAACTTCTTACATGTGGTCCTATATTCCCATAGTACTTCTGGTATTTTCAAGTCCCAATCATCCCTGTTGACATTGCATATCTTTGCCAGAGAATTCTCCAAGATCTTATTGAAGGCTTCTACCATTCCATTTGACTGAGGATGGTATGGTGTACTCTTTTGGTGATAGACTTCAAACTCCTCAGTCATAGACCTGATGGTATTGTTGATAAAGTGAGTTCCTTGGTCACTTATCAAAATCCTTGGATATCCAAATCTGGTGATCACTTGCTCAAACAAGAAGTATATTGTTGTCTTTGCGTTGCAGTCTTTTACTGGTGCTTCTTCTTCCCATATAGTTAAGTATTCAGTTGTAGTAATGATATATCTAGATACTGACCTTTTTTCTAGTGGACAGATTGGTCCAACAATGTATATTTCCCATTTGTTAAATACCTGCAAGGTTATTTGTGGTATTAGGGGCATACCATCCCTTCTGTTGGGTTTTCCAACCCTCTAACAGACATCACATTTCTGGAAATATTCCTTGGCATCTCTATGGACTATTTGCCACCATAATCTTGCACGAAATACCTTCTGCGTGGTAGATTTTCTTGCATAGTGTCCTCTAGATATACCTTCATGAGATTCTGCCAAAATTCTGGGTCTTTCATGTTTGAACACACATTTTCTCAAAATACTATCTCTGCCCATGTTATATAGTTGTCCTGCAATAAGTTTATAGTCTGCATCTCTGACTACAAGATTTTTCTTCTGCACAATGCTAAACTCTTGTGGTGCACTCCATGTAATTAAGTATTCAATAATATCTGCAAAGTATTCATCGACTACTTGTACTGAAAATAGTTGTGCATCAAGGAAGTTGTCTTCCTAGTTAGTAGGTTCTTCTCCATTAGTTACCCTTAACAGGTGATTAAGTTATGCATTGAGCTTCCCTGTTTTGACTATCACTTCAAAATCAAATTCTTGGACTAAAAATAACCATCTACAGATGCTCCCCCCCCAACACTGGCTTTTTGACTATGTATTTGAGGGAAAAATGATCTGTGAACATATTAAATTGTTTACCCAGTAAATAGTTCTTGAACTTCTGGAGTGCATATACCATGGATAGTCCTTCTCTTTTTGTGGTGTTGTAATTCTTCTTTGATTCTGACAATTTTTTGCTTGCAAAGGCTATAAGATGGTTTAAATCCCCTCCTCTTGGTTGTGCGAGATTTTATCACCATATAATTCCCAACTGGTGTCTGAGTTTTGGAAAATTTATGATGGATTAAATCGCCGTAGAGCTGTGATAAATTTAGAGGACCCGTCTATATCTGGCGGTGTTTGGACGAAGCAACGGAGATATGAAGAATAAATCTCAGCTGATCGTCGATCTCAAAGGTGGCCCAGATCAATGGTCGAGACATGTATCGGAGATACAACTAGCACAAAGATTAAGCGGTCGAGGGCGGGCCAAGGAAAACTGTCACGGTTTTTTGCAGGATGCATGGCGCCGTTAGAAGTATATCAGAAAGGAGGGTTGTCTAACCAAAACCACCTTTTTCAACCTCTGATGTCAAATTCATAAGGCAAGATGCTAACCGTAGCTCTTGAAACGACCTAAATCAACGGTCGAGGTACAATTCGGTGATCGAAGTAGTGCGAGAATTAGTCGATAAGGGGCGGACTGGGGAAAACTACACTGGTTTAAATCATGGACACACGGCGTTCTCTAAGACACATCAGGGCTAAGGGTGGTTCATATAAAACCACTTTTCTCCAAACCATGTTGGAAATAGATGCCTATAAAAGGAGGGACCTTGGGCATTATTCTATGAGTATTTGAAGCAGTCGAACGTTCGGAGATTTGGCGCAAATATTCCATCCAAATTTCGACATTCAGGAGCAAACCATATCAGTTTTCTCGCTGCTTATCAGGTATTATTCATGATGGATGCCACGTCCCTGGAACCAACATATGATCTCCATCTATCACCCATCTTACCAGACCTAATAGAAGTACAAAGCAGACCAGGTGTAGTGGAAGCAGCCGGGCAGTTAGAGAGATTATTCATGATGGCGAAACATTTCTTTCTGTTAATGTTTGTAAGTCATTTCGTATACCGAATCTGACATCCGAAACTGTTACAGAAGCTGAAACATTTCTTTTTCAGTTATTTTTTATCAAATTGTATAAGTACTAAGAGGCTTGAATTAGCCAATGTTGGCAGAAGTGAAAGGGCATGGTTCTGGTTGTTTCTGAACTTCATTGTAATTTTTTGGGGCTGAATTGAATACAAATGCAGAAGATTTTAAAGTCTCTATGAAAAGATTCTAGTGGGTGGTGATATGAGCTTTGTTTCCTTTCATCGTATGTATTTCCTGTAGCCTGTCATTTCATTTAAATTTTCTTCTGTTTAAATTGGAGAGTTTAAAGGCCTAGAATTCGTCTTGCGACGCTCTTGGTCTAAGCAATTTAAACTATGTGTTTGTCTTCTTAACTTATTCAGAATTCATTTCAGCAATGCTCTAATGCATTTATTTGTCTTCTTTATCTTCCTACGCATCTTTTTATTTCAAGAATAGCTCATATTCATCACCTTATTTAGCCTTTGTCCTTTGGAGAGTTCTATCAGTCTATGCATTGTCTTCATTCACTTTCATAATTTTGACTCCATAGCCCATAGTGTTCCCCTCTTTTTCACCAGGAACTTTATTAAAACCCAAAAACAAACCAATTCTAGCCACCGATTTCCATAGATGTATCAAGTGACACAAGAGAGCCCTTTTTGAGTTGAGCAAGCTAGTGCCTCAGCTCTAAAGCTGGTTGAAACAGTGACCTCTATCATTTGCCTATTCAGCCAGACATAATTTACATAGTGCTAACATTTTGGCGTCGTTGCTGGGGACGAAATTTAAAAATTTTCCCTGGGAAGAATGACATGGTTGAGTTCTAGGGTCTGAGAGAGGTAGACACTTAGGCACACATTGGCTATATTCCTACTCTGGCAACTCCACTTCGGTTCGAAGGCGACTCCACTGATAAAAGAATCTTGAATTTCCAAGAGGTGATCTTGCTCTCAATACTTCAAGCGCGAGATAGAAACTTCATTGAAAGATGAAACCCCTTGATAGGGGCAAGGAAGGGCATCATGAGGGAAAACAGGTACTCAAAATGGGACCTCTTACAAAGCACTTTACTTTTCATTTTAAGTTGCCTCTGTTGAAAATGCCAAATGAACTTTCTTTTACCTATTGTATCTTAATAATGATCATGAAAGA
>ML839354.1:0-21800 GCA_009831015.1 Picea engelmannii | reverse complement strand
AAGGAAGGGCATCATGAGGGAAAACAGGTACTCAAAATGGGACCTCTTACAAAGCACTTTACTTTTCATTTTAAGTTGCCTCTGTTGAAAATGCCAAATGAACTTTCTTTTACCTATTGTATCTTAATAATGATCATGAAAGAATTAAAATTATATTTCCTCTTCTATACGTTGCACATGTATACCCTCGCCTTGTCGTTGGTTTTGATAAAAAGGTTCCACCTAGGCCACGCAATGACAATGACCAAGTTGATGAATCCCGCGAGACTTAGACCAATGTCTCTCCCACTGTTCTTGGCCCAACACCCCCTAAGGCCCGACATAGATATATACCCTTAAAGCTACTCGAAACCCTTCATGATTTCCCTCCAAATTACTATGAGTTCCTACCTGTGTTTGATGGAGAATAGGGTATCATATCTGCTGAAAATCACATTCAAGGGTTTGATCATTTTATAGATTTATTCGAGATTGACCATGATGATGTGTGTATGATATTTTTCTCTCAATCCTTGAAAGGAGACACCAAACACTGGTTCAAACACTTACACCCAGAAACCATCAGCTCATGGGTGGAATTGAAGAAGTTTTTTTTTTAATTTTTGGGCAAAGAGAAATCCTTAGAGCTGCAACTCACTGAGTTTTATGCCTTGAAAATATGCAACAATGAATATATTTCTATATTCAATAGAAATTTCTCTAGCATCTATTATAATTTGTCCAATGAAATTCAACCCTCTGAAGCTGCTACCATGCTCCATTATGCAACTGCTCTTCATCCAGATTTTTCTTTCCTCCTGATGGAAAGAAGACCTAGGTCCTTACAACAAATGTTTAGTGATTCTCAGGACATTCAACACAACATCCAAGCATGTAAACAAACCCAAAATGAGGGGTTGACTGTTCAAGGACATGAAAGTGAATATGAACATAAAATAGTTGATTGGAATCTTGAGCATAGAATTGAAAATATCATAGGTCCTCTTGAAGTTCCCAATGCTAATGATTTTGCAAAAAATTACATCCCACTTGTTGAAAGAGGAGGTGTTGATAGATTCCATGATGAGTAGAGGGATGATCATTTTATGTATTCATTTGTAGATAGTCAAGAATATGAATGTGAAAAGCAGCTTGTTGAAGAACAGGTTGATGTTCTAAGTTTGTTCTTGTTAGATGACATGGCATATATTAATGATTTGCCTATATATGATGAATATGATGATTACGATGTTGACCCCCTGGAACAATCAACCACATGTTCTCTATCAGAAAATGTTCCTTTTCAGCAGTATAATGAAAGCAATCAGGTTGCATATCACAACTACAAAGAAGAAAGTATTGAATCAACTGAAGGGAATTCCTTACCTCTATGCTTTTCTTCTTTCAAATTGCTGAAAGAAAATCCTAAAATCATCATCGAAGAAAAAGAACCTGTGCTTATGCAAAGCCACGCTAGATCAATGGAGCAGAATGACAAGATGTCACAACATTCTTTTCATGCGCTTGAAGACCCTATTGCTTGCACTGAAATACCACCATATGTTGGCAATGAAATTGAAGAAGATTTCAAATCAGGTAGGACAACCGTACCATTATGTTTTGCTTCTTTCGAATTATTGAAGAAAATATTTGTAGTATCTTAGGACAGGGATCCTTCAAGCATGAACGGAGTGGTGATGATAATTCTATGGAAAATCACATAAAGGGTCATGTCAGCTCAGATTTGTAGTCTATGTTCAGCTATCAACCTGAAAAGGATGAAGAAGTTGCTCCAGAAAGTATTGTTCAAGGTCATTTTCTCCATCTCAAAATCAGTATGGATTCTCAACGTGAAAAGGTGTTTTAGAGTATTTTCTCTTCCCTTGAGAATGACATCGTGGTTAAATTTTTAAGCAACATAGACATGGATGAAGATTCTGAAATTGCATCTATGGAAGTTTCCAACAATAGAGAAACAAATGACATAGATGAAGTAGTGTATGCCATTTGTCCACTAGAAACACATAAAGATAATGAAGAGGTAGTGGTTTTATTCAAGTCATTTGAAAATCAGGGTCTTGAAAATCCATCCGCGGGAGTTCTAGACTGTAAAGTAGTGCATGAACAGGAACTTATTTCTATTTATTCACTGGAAAGTCAAAGTGGTTGTCCTCAAACAAATTTCCAAAAATTTAATGAAACCACATCAAAGTTGTTTGATGAACAAGAGGATCGCCTTGGTGCATATTATATGACTGTCATATTTGAATATGTTCAAGAATATATGAATATTTTTGATGATATGCATGGTCAAGTAGACAAACCTATCGTCGCCATTTCATTCAAAGATGTTCTCATAACAAAAGAAATATAGCAAAAACAACTAACAATGATGAAAGATACTTGCCTTTCAGTTTTTGCTCATCAGGGAGAAATGATTTTTCATGATTTTCAAGATCTGATGGCCATCCTATTACAGTCTTCAGTGAAGGATGAATTTGCTTCATTCATAAGCTCAGATTTTGGATTCAATTTGTTTTTTCAGCCGCCATCCTTTACGTTTTTCTACCAGCTTGAGAAAAATGTGAACAAAGGAAAATTAGGAAGCCAATTGCTTGATTGGATGCATTGGCACTTTAGCATCATTTGAGCGAGTGGTCATCCCATAATTTTTAGGGTAGGTAGGGATGTGAAAATAATCTTTTCGGTCAAGCATCTTCCAGTTTGAGTTTTCTAGCACTAGATAAAGTTAGTTTTCAATAATGCACTCGGACATCCCCCATGCAGTTGGAAGTAGTGCACAGAGCTTGGTAGGAGCAGGACACACACATGTTTTGGGGAACAACCCAATGGATCAGGCACTTGGTCTACATTTCTTTGCTACCTCGCAAGGAGGATTGCATCTTCAGTTGGAGCCAATGTTATCACCATATAATGCCCATCTAGTGTTCGAGTTTTAGAAATTTTATGACAGATTAAATTGCCGGAGAGATGTGATAAATTTAGAGGACCCGTCTATATCTGGAAGCATTTGGATGAAGTAGCAGAGATATGAAGACTAAATCTCAGCCGACCATCGATCTCAAAGGCGGCCTAGATCAACGACCGATATGTGTATTGGATATACAACTAGCACAAAGATTAAGCGGTCGAGGGCGAGCTGGGGAAAACCATCATGTTTTTTTGCAGGACGCATGTTGCCCTTAGAAGTATATCGGAAAGGAGGGATGTTTGACCAAAACCACATTTTTCAACCTCCGATGTCAAATTCGTCAGATAATACACTGACTTTAGATCTTGAAATGACCTGGATCAATGGCCGAGGTACAATTCAGTGATCGAAGTAGCGTGAGAATCAACTGACAAGGGGCGGACCAGGGAAAACTACCCTGGTTTAAATCATGGACATGTGATGTTCTATGAGACACATCGGGGCTAAGGGTGGTTCATCTAAAACCACTTTTCTCCAAACTCCAATGGAAATAGATGCCTATAAAAGGAGGGATCCCAGGCATTATTCTATGAGTATTTGAAGCAGTCGAACGTTCAGAGATTTGGCACAAAGATTCCATCCAAATTTCGACATTCAAAACCGAAACAGATCATTTTTCTCGCCGCTTATCAGGTATTCTTCACGGTGGATGCCACATCCCCGGAACCAACAAATGATCTCCAACTATCACCCATCTTACCAGACCTAATGGAAGTACAGAGAAGACCAAGTCTAGCGGATGTAGTCGGGCGGTCAGAGAGATTATTCATGATGTCAAAATGTTTCTTTCTGTTAATGATTGTAAGTCGTTTCGTATACCGAAGCTGACATCCAAAACTATTACAAAAGATGAAATGTTTCAATTTCAGTTATTTTTGATCAAATTGTATAAGTACTAAGAGGCTTGAATTAGCCAATGTTGGCAGAAGTGCAACGACACAATTTTGGTTGTTCTGAACTTCATTGTAATTTTCTGGGGCTGAATTGAATACAAATGCAGAAGATTTTGAAGTCTCTATGAAACGATTCTAACATGTGGTGATATGAGATTTGTTTCCTTTCATCGTATGTATTTCCTATAGCCTTTCATTTCATTTAAATTTTCTTCTATTTAAATTGGAGAGTTTAAAGGCCCATAATTCATCCTGCGACGCTCTTGGTATAAGCAATTTAAACTATGTGTTTGTCTTCTTAACTTATTCAGAATTCATTTCAGCAATGCTCTGATGTAGTTATTTGTCTTCTTTATATTCCTACACATATTTTTATTTCAAGAATAACTCAGATTCATCACCTTATTTAGCGTTTGTCCTCTGGAGAGTTCTATCAATCTATGAATTGTCTTCGTTCACTTTCAGAATTTTGACTCCATAGCCCATAGTGTTCCCCTCTTCTTCACCAGGAACTTTATTAAAACCCCAAAACAAACCAATTCTAGCCATCGATTTCCATAGATGTATCAAGTGACATGAGAGAGCCCTCTCTGAGTTGAGCAGGCTAGTGCCTCAACTCTAAAGCTAGTTGAAACAGTTACCTCTGTCGTTTGTCTATTCAGCTGGACAAAATTTACAAAGTGCTAACACGAGAATTTCTCCAAGTGTTATTGTTGATGCATCTACATGCACATGAAATGTATTTTCCCAATATGGGAATAACAAGATAGGTGTTGTGACCATATTTTATTTTAAGGTGTCCAACCCTTGTTGAAAGTCCTCCTTCCACTAGAATCTGATATCCTTCTTTAACAATTTTTCCATTGGCATGGTAATCTGTTCATGCCCCTTTATAAATTTTCCGTAATAGCCTATATGTCCCAGTGTTGCTATCAATTGGTGCAGTGACATTGGTGGTGGTAAGTTTACAATGACTGCAATCTTGGAAGGATCTACTAGTAAACCTTGTTTACACACTATATGTCCCAACAATATTCCAAAAGGTGTCCCAAAAAATCATTTCTTGATGTTTAATGATATCTGACATTTGCTACATCTTTCTACCATTAGCCTTAATACTTCTACATGGTCCTTTAACAGACTATATACAGTCCAATCCTCCATATATACTTCTAGAAACTGATGTATGAATTCCTTAAAAGAAGCTATGACTACTCTTGAAAAAATGGGTGGTGCATTCTTCAGCCCAAATGGCATGATTGTGTATTGGTAGTATCCCCATTCTGTAGCAAAAGTAATCTTATACACGTCTTCTGGAGCTATTTTGATATGATGGTAACCTAAGAATTCATCTGTAAATGAATATGATTCCTAGCCTCCCACATTCTCTAAGACTTCATTTGTAAAAGGGGTAGGGAAAGGGTCATGTAAGCAAGCATCATTAAGTTTCCTCAGATATACACAAATACTTATCCCCCTTTATTTCTTTTCTTGGACTACCATAGGACTTATCCATTCAGATTCCTCTAGTGGTTCTATGATACCAACTTCAAACATTCTATCAATTTTGGATTCAGTCTGAAAGGTCTCTTCCTGATAGGTCTTGCCTAATGTTTGAGAGGTATTTTCATCTCTCCTAGCTCTCCTGCTATGACTTTCATCTCTATAAAGGTCATTGGGAACAAGTCACTATATTCACGTAGTAACTCTGTTATTCTTTATACTGTTTGTTCATCCCAATAGTCTCCAATACTTTCCATTTTGGGATTATCAGTTGTCCCAATGTTGAATTTCTTCACTTTGATTGGTGAAACAAATAATTCTAACTCTAGATATGGACCTTCCACCTCTCTTTCTCCTTCAATTTATATATTTTGAATGTTGTGCAGATCATCTTCATCTAGTGCTTCCTCTTCAACATGATAGAATGAAAGTAGTTCTTTAATTGTCTTTCTATTATGTTGTTGATAGTCTGTCATGATTTCAACCTTTGGTTCATCAATAAATATCACACCTCTTATATTCTTCAACATTGAGTCAATGTTGGGGTTCTCATGTTCAAATGAAAAAGTTACTACAAAGTTCTGTTGTAATGATGTCCATTCTGTAGTGCCTCTATGCATCTCCTAGTATACATACTAGTTCTCTGGGATTCATTCCAATGTATGGATGAAGTGATGAGGCCATTATTTTGGTGGTTTCATCCTCCATTGTGTTATGCACTTCTCCAAGTGTTCTGCTGGTGTTCCTTTCCCATCATATGTCTGCATTTTACTGCTCCTCTGTTATGCACCAAATCTAATGCATAGTAACCGTTTACATTGGTACCAGTCCTGAATTGTTTCTTTGTGTGCACCCCACCATATTGTAGGTGTGGCCGAGTGCAATATCTAGGGCTAAGAGCCTCTGATTTTCTAACAGTTCTTCTTCATATTTTGTTAGAAATTCCTCCAAGTCATTTACCCCATGAAAGCTGGGAGGTTCTCTTATCTCTATACCGACCCATCTTACCATGTTGTCTATTCTTGCACACCTTCTAATGTAAACTTCATGTAATCTTTGTTGCCAATTCTCCAAACCCATGTCTGAGTCGGAAGCACATGATGTGATTCTTCTCCAGTTGAGTACCCCATCTGTAGTTGGGTTGACACAATCTTCTTCGCGTGCAGTGGTTTTGTACAACTGGTTTATTTCCTCCTTATCTAAACAATTGGGTTCTACAAACCTTTCTCCTTCTAAGGGATATAATGGTGCAATGAATCTATATTCACCTGATTCAAACGTCATTTTCCTTGTCTTCAAGTTGATTATGGCTTGGTTATCAAATGCCCAATCCAATCCAAGAAATGTTGGATAAGGTGTTGTGCCATCTACTATCTCTATTACTTCAAAGTCTACCATAGTGCACACTCAATCCAAATCTACTGTCACACGTTTAAGACTTCCAATTGGTAAAACTTTGTGTTGATTTTCTAGTTTCAACTGGACAGGTGAATATCCTAATGGGGGTTCTCCCATACACTGCCATGTATTCTCAGGTAAAACATTTAATTCAAAGCCAAAGTTCAGTGTAATATCACCCATATTTAAGTACCCAATGTTAACATTTAGTCTAAATTCCTTTATTATCCTTGTTCTTGTATGGAGATGATTGACTATTTTCTTCTCTAATTTCCCTTCTATCTCTGTGTTACATCTTTCTAGAAGATTTTGTAAGATTTTGACAGATGATGGGTCCTTTAATAACTTAAGATAGGATTGCAATTTTTTTTTTATGTTACTTACTTGCTCTAAAGGTTGTTCTTCACTGGTGTGGTCCATTGAGGAGGTAATTTCATACATTGGTACATTTTGATTGTGGTGTTCGGCTGATTTAGATGCAACATTTTTCTTGAGAAACTCCTATATTTCCTCCTTGAATGTTTCCTTTTTCTTTTTGTGCATCAAACTTCTTCTTTGGTTCATTATTATTCTTCACCCATTGGTGTTGTGCTAGGTCTTGTCTTGCTAAATCAATTCCCATCTTAGCTCCTCCTCATGTGACTATATTGATGTTTCTTCCATCATCCCTGGATTCTGTAGAAATCCACTGTACATTATGGTTGTTCTGGTTCCTCTTTTATTGTATCTTTCCCAAGAGTGTTGTACAGTCTTATGTATCATGATCTGCTACGTGAAAGTACATACATGTCACTAGTGGAAGTGGGAACTCCCTTTCATAATGTCCTAGCTGTTGGCAGTTTTGGCACACTATTAGACCTCTTCCTTGTCCAAATCCTCCTATACCTTGTCCCCCACCTATGTATATAGCCTGATCTCCTCGTGGTGCATTGTGCTGAGGTACATGGTTATATTGCACGAGGTTATACTGTGGCTGCATGTCGTTGTATTTCGGCTGCACATTATTATACTGTTGTTGCACATTGTTGTATGGAGGTGGTGACTTGTTGAACTGAGGTGTCACTTTCCCTGTCATCATTTCTTCTTGCAACCTATAAGTATATGAAGTTATTTCTCTCATCAACTCCATCATCCTACAATATTTATCATCATGACCTACTGACTTGCAGAAATCACACTATGAAATTTTGGGCACTGTCTGATACTTCTGCATCATTGGACAATGATATGTATCATTTCCATGCTTTTTACATATCTCTCACCATGGTACTTCTGTTGGAAAGGGTTTGCTACTCCTATTTCCATGTACTTCATGAATGTTGGACATTCATTCTTATGGTGCTCTTCTTTCCTGCATGTGGTACACCAAAAAAATTCTCTTTCCTCTTTGCCCTTATTCCGGTTCAATTGAAATGTTAGGTTCTTCATATTATCTTTCAGCTCCTTTATTGCTATACCTGTCTTCTAATACTGGTTCTCTTCTAGTTGTAAGGCTTCCTGTAGATCCTCTACCTGAGTTTGGAACTTCTATTGTCTTAATGGGTATTTCAAATGTGGTAACAATGAGTTCACAAATAAGTGCCTATGTTTCATGTTAGTAATTTCATGCTTAAACTTACCTTTCAATCATTTAAACCTCTGATCAATCTCCCACAAAAACTCACCAAGTTTTTTCCTGATTTCAATTATTTTATTCATATACTGGTCCTTTGAGCTGGGATTCTGAAATTCATTTATCAATAGTTTTTTCAAGTCTACAATGGTCCTTGTTACTTCTGGTGGACTGTTTACATCTAGGCTCATATACCGGTCTAGTGCGCGGTCTCTTAGCATGATAGCTAACTGTGCAAGTTTTGTATCCTCATTTGTGATCTACCTTTCTTGCCAGATCTTCTTGCAGATGAATAAATTTTTTTCAGGGTCCTCTTATGCCTCTCCCAGAAATTTTGGTAACCTGGTCATGGGATCATGTCTTGCCATTTTGAACTGTGGTGAAATACTACCTTCACGTGGTGTATATATTTGACTATTACTTCCTGAACTGGCTCCTCCAGTTGAGGCTCTTTTATTGGATCCTTGTCCTGTTGTTCTTCTGCCACTAAAATTCAGTTGTCTAGACACTAGTGTTCTTTTTGGTGTACTAGTCGCACATGGGGTCATAGGTTCCACACTGACGTTGATCTGGATTGGAGTTCTGCCTTTTGTTCTTGCCCTTGGACCTCTTTTTTTCCTTTCATATGTTGCACGAATGATTTCCTCAATCTTCTCCACAACCCAGAGATCCTCTACCTCTTCTTCTTCTCTTTCCAAGCCCTTTCTATCAGGTATGGCTCTCTTCTTGTTATTCATCTTATATTGGTAGGGTACTCCACTGCGCGTCTCTCCAGCTGTTGCCATTATATTTTTTATCTGGTATTCCTCCATCATGATTGGGTCCATGACCTCCTTCTTCTTTCCCTTATCCATTTCTTCCTCCATTTCTCCACCTCTTGTCAGTGCTTCCCCCCTTCCCCCATGCATGCATGGAAGTTTAGTTGTCTGATTCCATGGTCATCACACCGTTGTTATACAATAAAATATTGATTGAAGTATACAACGATCTGATATACCTACCTCTGGGTCCTCTTAGAAAATCCTGCTCTGCTGAGCTATAATACTTCATGGTATCGACTACAAATTCAGTGATAAACCCTACAACAATATTGTCTAACCAGAAATCTACTATGCACGTAAATTTGTTATTAACTTGTTGTAACTACGCGATCTCCACCATATTCCACTCCAGCTGCCTGATTCTATTTGTAGGGTGATTTTCTTTTAACCTCAATAACCACTCCTGCAACAAATGCAGGAAATCACAGAAAAATACCTCATGCAAGTCACTAAACACGTATTTGTCAAGACATTTTTGCGATGTTAACTTAGAGTTTATGTTATCCTTTTTCACAAACTCAAGTTCCTTTGTTTTCAACCATCTTTCAATATCTGCCTTCATTGGATTCCATGGTCTAAACATTCCCTTCTATACTTTCATTCTCTATGTAATTCTTCACGGATCCCTTCCACCCAATCCTATTCAGTTCTAGCCAACAACAAAACCATTTGTTGGTTTATTATTCCTCTTTCTCTTCTAGGGTTGACCCAGGTTTAGATCTCATCAGGTTTCTAACAAAACCCTTTAAAAATATTGGCCCTCTTGGTAAACCAGAAGGCAACACAGTGCACAGAGTACACTGCGTAGTCTCACCCAAGATATCTTTATGGTTGACTACAATGCTCAAGTTCTTGCAATATAGGAATGAGTGGGGATCTGGTAGTGTATTCTATATTCTTCATGCATTCATCATATTATTCATTCAAATATTCCTAGGATTCATTCATCTTTTATGCCCATGCATGCATTATAATATATCTATCTTAACCATTCCTTCATAAACCAATCGTTAACAGAGAGAAAACATGAAATAAACATCACATATAACACATGTTTTACCGTGGTTCACCCCCTCCTGGGCTACGTCCACAAATATTTGTCTTCTCTTATCTTTTATTTAGTGTACTGTAAAATATGGTGTTGCATGCATTACATCTTCCATCACACAATCCTGAAGAGGTTCAAGAACCTCTGTGAGGTGGACTAGATCATACCAGGGTACTCAGCCTGTGACCTAACCCTCAAAATATAGCTTACTTGACTCTTTGATGTCACCTTGTACTTACAATTATTCAACAACTATGAACTTACAACCGCTAAAATCTGACCTAGACCTCCTAGGTTCTTATTTATACTATTTTACAAGCTTATAGCCATTACAATCTTTATCAAAACCCTAGCCCTATCATGGTTAGGATTTCCTTCCTTCTCGCCTTGCATGATGCTCCTCTTGCACGCTAATTTTCCTCGTGCATGCTTCTTTTCCTCACGCGTTATGATTTTCCTCATCCATGTTGCTTTTCATGCCAGATGTTCTTCTCCAAAATTAGGCTTGTGCTCAAAATATCCTTTCTTCTCAAAATAGGCCTGCGCCCAACATATGCAAAGAAAAATAAATGTTTTTAAGCAACAAGCGACACATAAAATCAGGAAAACAAAGAGTAATGAAAAATAAAAATCACCCAATACCCCAAAAGGGAGATCATCTCCAGTGGAGTCAGCAATTATGTTACGAGGAAAATATCTATGGTAAAGGGTGAACCACAATAGATGGAATGACACCCAGAAATAAACTCTAAACTCAAGTATGCTATATAAATAGAAATGCTAACAAGAGAAGGTTAAGATCTTACCTCGTCCGGACGTCCGAAGAAGACCTCGATTGAGTTTTTCCTTCACCACTTCAATCCTACACAAAGGCAAGCTCACAAGTAGTAGGAGAAATTGAATTTCTCCTTCTCAAGATAGCAAGATCTTGGGGGCTGAACAAAAGAAGTTGAAACTTTCAAGGAAAAAGGGATGCAAACTCAATATGAAGTGAAATTTCTCTATAGTTTCTTTTCTCTCAATGATGTGCGTATTCAAGGCTTGTATATGGCTCAATTTATATCCTCCAAATGGAATTGAAGGGTCAGGTCAGAGAGTTTCCAGTATATGGAAGGTCAAGGATCATGGATATCGTGACATGGCATGGACAGCCAACATATTTTTAACTTCTTAGCACAAAACCTGATGTACGTGGGTTGTAATGGAGCAACCTACGTATGTGGGAGTTGTATAACTGTGGCCTGCGTATATGGAAAAAAAAATGTATTTTTAACTCTGGAGTAAACAAAATGGGGGATATTATGTTTTCAGAGGGAAATGGAAGGCCATCAAATCAAGATGCATAGAGTGTGAAAAAAATTTCTATAACAACCCAAGGACATAGACATCATTATATAAAAGAGGCTTTGTGAGTGAGAGAGTGTCTGGTCGATGACTCCTCCAGCATGGGGTTTGTCCTCCATGGAATCATTTTACACTTGGACACTAAGTTATTTATGGCCTATAAAAACTACTTCCAAATCAAGGATACAAAATTTACTATTTGTAGCATTATCCCAATGTCTGTAACTATCCAATTTTTGTATGTGTGTTTCCTTTTTTGAAAAAAGTGTCGGTTTCAAGAGTCTTGTTATGGTAGAAAGAACATATCCTACATTGCCTAGAACTTCTTGTGCTTTATACACTTTCATATATTTGTTTTTTATTTTTAAATTTGAGCACTTTGATTAGTTTTAAGAACAATTAGTATCAAAACATCATGCAAAAATAATGAAAGTTTTCATTAAACATTAATTGTGGTCTTCAAACATTCTGAAAATTTATTATAAGCATATTTCTATGATTTTTTGACATGAACCTTATAGTATAATAGAGTATGGGACTTTCCTTTGATGGAGAGCATGAATAATCCATTTAGCTTTCTACTGCTTACAAACATGCTCTAAATCAATGTTGTGGACTTGAGAACAAGTTGAGATATGGTATGGGTTGTTTAGCTTATGATTTTTCCCTCAATTTTAGGAATTATGTATTGATCACTAAGACTATAATTCAATCCTTTATTTCCCCTGGGGTATAGAACATTCGGTGATGGAGTGTACTGTTAAGGCACTCAATTATGTGAAGTCACTAGTTTGAAACCCTTGACTAGCCTTGTATGTTGTGTGAGCGGTCACGTTGGCATGCATAGTGTCATAGTGGTAGTAGTAGGATAACAAGACCACATGTCATGCGAGTACATGCTCGACTAGATGCTGATTTCCCTAGTCAAAAAAAAAAAAATCAATCCTTTGTTAAGGTGTGATTTTACATGTAAAATATTTTTTCTTGTAGCTAATTAATGAGCTAGTAAGTGATGTAGAATTTTTTACCAAAAAATAGAGAGCTTTATGTCAAAGTGATTGCAAACGGAATGGATGGTTATTGCATGATATTATTAACATGGATACATAATAAATGGTGGTGGAACTTGGTTCATCTACTATTGGTCATGGTAATGTCTTTTAAGGTTCCATGGTTGGTTGAGTTAGAATGGGTGTCTCTCGAACTGTTGTCAACGTAGTCTAAAAATGGGGTAGATCTAGATAATGGTGAGTGTAGTGTCCATACGTGGAACATATGGCACATAAATGTTTTGTATGCAATGTCTTGTTGTGTGAATTGGTAGTTTCCTTTGAGGGGATTGGGAGAATTCCCCTAGTTGAGAGGACTGGTAGCAATGGTGCCATTTTTGGTGGGTAAAGAAGGATCCATAACTCTAGTAGGTTGGGGAAAAATTTCATGGCATGGCCATAGACATAAAAAATAGCACATGGTAGTGATTAAAATGATTGCCTAGGTGTTTCCCACTTCTTTCTTATTCTTTCCCCCAACTCACTTGTTGGCTACTGGTGTTGTCAGAGTGATGATTGGAACTATGGTGTGTATAACTTTTAGGGAGAACCAACACTCCCTGAACTCCTTAGGGGGATCATTGCAATGCTCTGTACCCCTTTTTGAGGGAGCGCTACCCTTGCTGAGCGAATTTTGGTTTGTTGAGATAAATGAGGGAAGAATCCCCTCAATCTCTGAAGGTGGTTGGATTCGAATCTGAGGTCAAGACAGGGTAGCGCTCCCTCAAAAAGGGGTATAGAGCATTGCAACTCTCCCCCTAAGGAGTTTAGGGAGCACTGGCACTCCCTGACAGTGGTTAGGGGAGCGTTGCCTTCCAAAAATCATTTTTTAGTGGTTTGCTATATGGAAAAAGGCTTGTACTCTTTGTCAACTGATTTCTCCTCTTCAAAACTAGTCTTTGAGGTGTCTTAAGTGTCCTTATGATGTCATTAGAGACTCTACATAGGAAATATTATTGTATGATGTTTTCCACACTTATGGCCAATATGTGACACTTGCGACATTTGTGACGACGACACTAAGCCATCATTGTAATGAGTGATTTTGATGTGTAACAATAACTTTATGGGATGATGGTGTTGGAACTACTATAAGTTCTAGGGGTGAGAGGTACTATAGTGTACTTAATAGATATAAAAATATAAGATAAACACTAACTTGAACATAAAAATTTAACATAATAGATAACAAAGGAATGCACACAAGAATTGTAGAGAAAACCCTTGAGGTAGGGTAACACCATTAATTATTCCTTAAGGAAATCACTCCATAAAATATTATTGCTACAATTAAAATATTCTTCATAATACATCCCATTTCATTTATTATACTTCTTTATATAGTACTATCTACCTCCTAGGAACATTCTAGAGAAGGACCATTCTAGTAGGTGAAACCTTGTAGTAAGCCTTTGTACATTTATTGATTTCACATTGCTAAATGGGCCTTATTTATTAAATATAACATCCATACATAGAAATACACAACCACTTGTATGTCATTATTCCCCTTGGGTACCTCCTCAAGTACCCCATATTATCTCCCCTACGTACACTAAAAATTCAATCAACAAACCCTCCATATCATCTTTGACTAAGGATTATTTTCGATACAATATGCATTGGATTCTCGACAAAGGGAGTGCTCCTCCTCCTATGAAAAAATTATAAGTGATAAGCCATAAAAACCTCATAGGATACCCTTATTTGATGGTGATCCTTCCAGCAAAATATATTGACCAAGAGTTAGGGTGATAGAGTGCTCAATGCAACTATCTCATTTCAAATTCTCTTCAAACACCCAACATCTCTTTACCTGATGTGGCATGCCTCCAAATATGTAGTTGTGACATAGCGAATGTGATATCCCCCAACGAATCATGTATCAAAATATGTAAGGATGCCTCAAAAGGTGCATCTCAATGAGAGAATACACATCAAAATATGTGTTTATGCCTCTAAAGGCCTTATATTTGACAAAATATCCTACTGAATAGGTCTTCAAATAATGGAACAAGTATTAAAGAATCATTTATGGTAACACTAGATCCATATGGGGACAAACACTCTCCTAAAGAGTGTATGAGAACTCTAGAATTTGTGAGTACTTGCTAAGACTTTCTATGGAATGTGAAAACATGTGGTAGGATGGATCTATACTTTACATCTCATAACTCCACATAACAATATGTTGAAGTCGGTACAATTTCCTTTAATATAAAAGGGTACTTCTAGGTATAAAGTCCCAATTAGACCTCACACCATTTGGGATAGGAGACTCATATAGATTTCTTCCCGAGTGCCATTACTGAAATGAATGGGTTGGTAATGGAAATGCTAAGTGAAATATGTAGTATGTGATTAACTTAAGTGTAGAAAGAAAACTATTCTAATCCTATCCTATCTAGGAGAAAACTAATTAAGAATATATAAGGTAAAATACACATTCCTTATTGCACTCCCAAATAGTTAGATGTTAAATAAAAACATAAACACTTAAATAATGAATAGTACAGGTGAACAAATTTGTTTGAAACAATAAATCATTCATAACCATCAATATACTAGCTTAGAACCATAAGTATTAGAAATGTAATTTAAATGCAAATCCATAAAATTCATAGAAGAATAGTCAATGTTACCCCCCAGTCTAGGAGTAAATAAGGAGATGATGTCTTGAGGCCCACATGTAGCATACATGGAGTGCCAAGATCCCAATTCCTAGAAAAACCTACAAATCCACTCTACTTTACCACATAGGATCATCCACTACACTGGCTTGGCTCCAAGAAGAAAACAAGTCTTTCTTCATGAGGTAACAAGTCCGGTCTCATGGTAAGTGTCACTTTAATATTTGAAGCATTTGAACATGTAGCAAATAATCCTTTATCGATTATGGAACATTTGCTTGGAAATTATATCTTTTTCCTAATTTCACCTTGGTGGTTGACATGGTTTAAGTTGGTCACCCTCAGGAAAAGGGTTGCTACCAGGTGGTTATTTTAAGGATCACCATACCATTCCTTTTCATACTTACCACTTTCCACACTTATTCCCTTTGGTTTCCTCATCTTTTGGGATTTTGGGTTCATTGATCCCAGGAAGGGCTTGTACCTCATTTCATGGGAAGAAGGGGACGAAGGACCATAGGTGTTGTAGCTGGAAAAATTTAAAATCCATACATTATCCTTGCAAATGCTCTCCCTAAGTTCCTGAGAGAAATGAAATGCTTCTCCATAAGAATGAAGGACCTTTTAAAACATATAATTAATAAATGTCCCACTTGTTGGGGAATGCATTTGTGGTATCATTTACTTCCCATTGCATATGACACTCAATGTGTTCCTAAATTCAAGTGGAATTGTGGTGTTGTTTACTTTCCATTAAAAATAACACTCAATGTTCAAACCACAATAAACTAAAGGCTAGGGCTTGGAAAAATGTTTCATTGCAAATGAAGGATGCAACACACCCTCTACAAAGGCACCCATAAGTGAGACAATAAAAACCCTTGATATGTCAAGAACCCCATGCCAAAAAAATTTCCTCCAATCCACCTCATACTCATCACATGAACTAGATGGGGTCCTCTTGGGAAACATTCATTGACTTGGGGATTGGCTTACCCAATAGGTCACCATGACACCCCCCCCTTACCTAAATAAGGAAAAACTTATAAGGTCTTTGAGAATTTGTTTAACTTGAAAAGGATGGATTTGATGCACATGTTTGGGTGGTTCTTATATTAAATGTAACTTACTTGGTATGATTCATGTGACTTATGGACCCTTAGAGGGCGTACTTGTTTGTCTTTGCAGTACCTTTCCCATAGGATGGACGCTAGACGCTACATGTGGTGACCATTGATGATGAGAATTTCAATTTGAGAGTGGAGGATGTTGCATTTGGAGGCACCTTGGCATCACTAAAGGATGAGGTTTCACCCTTCTCCACTTAGAAGTTGGTCTTTGGAGGCCTATGATTTCACTTTTTATCCCTTGATGACACCTTGGAGGGCTAGGGTTTGATGGTTTATATGGTTCTAGAAGTGGCTTAACAAGATGAGACCATGGCGTGAAACTTTGGCATGAGACATGGCCTTTGGAGGCCCAATGTCTCCATCCTCATGTTTTATGTTGCACTTGGAGAGCCAACATCGCCCTTCTGGGGCATGATGTCACCCTTCTAGGGTTTTATTTCATGTAAAATTTGAATTTGTATATTGCAAGGGAAAATTAAAGGGGTCGACCCTCTTATGTTTGGTTGTTGACATTTTTATGTGGACAAATAGGTCAAGGTAGTGTTGATTATTTGGGTTGGTTTTCATTGATGTCAACCCTTGAAGAAAGTTCGGTAGCAAATTCCGATAGCACAAAGGTTTGGGTAATGGGACCAACTTTGTTTGATGGATAATGGTATGTGTTTTGATATATTTTTAGGTAATAATATTCCATATGGATAGTACATGTCATGCCATTTATGGTGGTATGTGGAATGTCACATAACTCCTCATGGTTAGAGAGTTATGGCCATGTGAAGTTGGAGAAAGGTTTGGGTAATGGACCCAATTTTGTTTGATGGATAATGGTATGAGTTTTGATATATTTTAAGGTAAGAATATTATATATGGATAGTACATGTCATGCCATTTTTGGTGGTATGTGGAACATCACATAACTCCTCACAGTTAGAGAGTTATGGCCATGTGAAGTTGGAGAACGCTCATGAGTCATCTAGAAGCCCCAAAAGGTCAAAGTAATCAAATTGGTTTAAGAGATTTTAGAGGGTAAATAATAAAGTGAAGTGATCAAATTGGTTTAAGAGATTTTATAGGGTAAATAATAAAGTGAAGTGATGACTGTACTATAAGTCAAAGTGAATACAAAAGAAATTATTTAAATAATAAAGTTAATGGAGAAATTACTAATTGTACAACTTAAGGGATGATTTTAAGGATGGAAATTTATTTTAAAATATAGAAACCTTGGCGAATCTTACTAATCCTTCATATGCCAAGTATAAATGATTGGCGATATTTTTGTAAAAATATTCAAATTTCTAAGGATTTTATATAGTTTTTATAAAATTTTGGCGATTTTTAAGGTAAAATAGTTTTATCCTATAGAATTTGGGCAAATCATTTTTAAAATAGCGAATCTCATTTTTGGAAAAACCATGGAAAATTAGCCCATGAGCGAAATTTAGCCCCTAAAATCATCCCTAAAATAAAAATACAAGTGGTTAGAAGTGGGTTAACCCTAAAATAAGGAAAGTGGGTTAAGATTGTTAAAAGGTAATCCCTTGAGGAAGCTACATGAAAGTATGAATAAGAGGCACGACTCTCTCATTTTAATCACACTTGAGCATATTGAATATATATAGGTTATTGAGGTAACCAAAGGATATATAAGCCAAATTTCATAGGGAAGGTGAATTAAAGAAGGCCAAAATTCAAGGGAGGATAAATTCTTTTGATGATGCTTTCTAAGGTATGTTATTTACAGGTCATCTCTCCATTTTCGCAATAACGTTTTTTTCTAAAATGATTCAAACCGTGAAATTGGGAGGACAATGAGGAAACATATCCAAGTATCTGTGATACAAATTTTAGCTTGTGGGTCGTTTTAGTTTTGGAGTTACACGACGTGGAAAATAGGGTTTGTGGCTAGTTCTGAAACTAGTATAAAACAGGTGTTTCGGGTAAAAATGTTATAACTTATTCATAACAGATCCAAATTTAGTACGACCAAATGTATTGGTTAGAGTACAATCTGTAGTATTATGTGTACAATTTTCAGATCTATACAACAAATATTTCGTGCAGGGCGTGCTCTACAAGTTCACTCCCTAGAATAAGCCAAAATTGAACAAGGTATGCCACTTTTTCTATAACTCCTTTTCTGAGAGGTTCCAAGTAGTGAAATCTAGAGGAATTGCATAAAATACATTGACGAACATTGTGTACCAGTTTCAAATATTTATTCATTACAGGTACATAGTTATGATTATTGCAAGTTAGGGTTGTTGACTAATCCAAAACTAGTCATGTGAGACTAAAGTAAAGTTTGATAAAATGATAGTCTCTTGTTGTTAAAGTTAAGGAAGGTTTGTAGGTATGTGATCATATACACCAGGTCTATTACAGAGTTACAAATCAGATTTAGATGATGAAATTGATGAGGGTTTTTGGTTTTGGTACATGTTGGGTACATGGTTGAGACAAGTAGTTGATGAGTTGGCACAAACACAAGGTGTATAGTTGATGATGTTGGTACATATTTATGAGTCATAGTTTATGTGTATTTGATTCATGATTGGTACATATTTGGTGCATGGTTGATGAAATCGTTGATGGTACATGTTGAGGTATATGTTGGTGCATGGTTGATGCACTTGTTTATGGTACAGGCTGATTGCAAGTTGAGGTACAGGTTAGTGCATGGTTGATGCACTTGTTTATGGTACAGGTTGATTACAGGTTGATTGGTACAAAATTACAGTAGTATATCTCACAATGATAGTGTGACAGTGGTTCCATCATTCTAATTTTATTTCAGGGCAGTTGGACGGGGCAAGGACAGGTGGTTGTAGCTGGAGAATATAGGGGGTTGTAGCCATAGAATTGGGGAGTTGGAGCTTCCTTCAGGTTGTAGCTTGAGAAACTAGGGGATTGGAGCCTCCTTCCATTTACAGCTAGAAAACAAAGGAAATTGGTACTTCCAATGAATGCAATTCTTAAAGACATATAAGAAAAAGAATTTTGTGGTTTTCTCTCGCTTTGGGTTTCCACATAAAAACAATGGTGTAATGTGTATGTGTATGATTGCTCATTTGTTCATTGTTTATTTACTTTGCAATTATTGGATGATAATTCTACATTGATATAATACTTGCATATTGTGGTTAGAAAATGATTGAATTGCTCTATTACTGATTCACCCCCCCTCTCAGTAATCCAACAATTGGTATCAGAGAAGGTTCCTTCAGAAATCAGTTTAACCACTGAAAGGTAGATCATGGAGTGAAAAAACATGTATAAAAATGGAATACCATAGTTTGATGGACATAAGTATGCATTTTGGAGCAGAAGGATGAAAACATCTATACAAGTGCGGGGATTTGAAATTTGGAAATCAGTTGTAGATGGATACAAAGAACCAACATTTCCACTGACAAATGAAAGAGCAATAAAACTCGGCCAAAATAATTCCAAAGCCACAAATGCACTTCTGAATGGTCTTTATGAAGGATATTCAAAATTCAAAGCAACAAAGCTTCAAACTTATAGAGGTTAGTTCGAACAACTAAAGATGAAGGAAGATGAGAATATTGCATCTTACTTCTTACGAGTCGATGAAACAATAAATGCAATCATAGGATTGGGAGAATAAATTAAAGAATCTGTAATTGTTCAAAAGGTACTAAGATCTCTCCCTATGATATTTGATCCTAAGATATTGGCACTAGAAGAAAGAGCAGATCTAGACTCAATAAGCATGGATGAACTACATGGAATCTTCACAGCATATGAAATGAGAACTAAACAGGAAAATCCAGATATAAAATAAGTAGCTTTCAAAGCATCCAAAAGGTCAAAGAAAAAAGGAAAGTAAAAGGAAAAAGAACATAGCAACAACGGTGACATCTCAGAAGACGATGAAGAAATGGCCAACTTTGTCAGAAGATTAAAAAAGGGAACCAACGACAGATATAAAGGTAAGTTTCCATTGATTTGTTTTAATTGTGATGGTATTGGTCATTTTGCTAAAAAATGTCCTCATAAGAAAAATAAGAGGAATGATGAAGATTACTCAAATAGGAAACAAACATATAAAGGCAAAAGAACCACAAAGAAAGTTTTCAATAAAATCTTATGCACCAAAGAAGACATCTCATCATCAGATGAAGATGAAGTCAGTGACAGTGAGACATAAAGAGTTCTATTCATGGAAGTAGAAGACTCTGACAAAGAAGACATCGAAGAAGAATATGAAGAGGATGAAGAAGAATATGAAGACATAGAAGTTGACTACTGAGAAGAATTTTCATGTGCCATAGAAGTTATAATAAGAGAAAAGAAGAAAAACAAGAAGCTACAAGTGGAACTAGACAAGAAAGAAGACGCTCAGCTAGAAAAAATGATCACAAATTTGAAGGTTCAAATAGAAGAAGATAAAAGAATTGAAGAAGCACTCAAAGAACAACTAGAAGAAAGAGACAAGATCATTGGAAATTTGGAAGCATATATTGTCACATTAAGAAAGGATCTTCAAAAGAAAAATATGTAGAACAACTCAAAAGTTTTGGATGACATTATCAACAGTCAAAAACCTCATCATGATGATTCTGAACTTGGATACAATCATACAGAAAAGGGATCAATCTCCAAAATAACAGAGCACTAAACATATCCAAAAAGCTATGCAGAAACAATCAAATGGGATAGGAAGATCTACAAGGAATATTATAGGGACACTCCTCCACCAAGAATATTTAGATTTTAGAATCAAAAACCGACAGATAGGCCTCAGGAAGAAGAAGGATTCAAAAGAGTAACTCCTTTCAGAAGATCTTCAACTCCTAGGTATCAAACT
Source organism: Picea engelmannii (assembly GCA_009831015.1). Lineage (NCBI taxonomy): Eukaryota > Viridiplantae > Streptophyta > Pinopsida > Pinales > Pinaceae > Picea > Picea engelmannii. Next base: position 567 of record ML839354.1, on the reverse strand, counting down.
ATATTTTTTGGTTTATGTTATTCATGTAATAATTTTGGACATAAAACTATGAATTGCAAAGCTAACAGCAGGAACATAAACAAATTTGAAAGTCATACACAAAGGGGTTATCCAAGAAGGCCTAGTGAAACAAAGAAAAAAAGTTACAACAGGTTTGAATCATTGAGCACTGAAGTGGAATGCTACAAGTGAAACAACTTTGGACACATGGCCAAAGATTGCAAAATGACAGTTCCTCCTAGAGAATCACAACAAAACAACAACAATCATAGATAAGAACCTCATAAGAGAACATGGATAAGAAAGCATAATCAATATAGCAATGAAGAATTCACACTAACTCTACAAGCTAAGAAAAAGAATCGTGGTTGGTATGTTTACAATGGTTGTTTAAAACACATGACAGGTGATAAAGGCAGGTTTCTTACATTAAGAAAGGAAAGAGATGGATCAATATCCTTTGGAAATGATGATTCAGCTAAAATCATTGGAAAAGGCACAATCATAATTGGAAACAAAAATACCAAGGCAAAAAATGTTCTACTAGTAGAAGATATGAAACATAAT
>ML839353.1:28329-38592 GCA_009831015.1 Picea engelmannii | reverse complement strand
GACCCTCTGTTTTATGCTTAACCCTTCACTATTTGTTGCTTTGACTGCTGAAAACTTGCTGCTCTGCCCACTGTCCCTGTTAGACCATTGTCCCTGTACTTTATTAGCCCACTGTCCCTGCCCACTGTCCCTCAAGCTGAGCCCACTGTCCCTCAAGATGAGCCCACTGTCTCTGTCCCTGTCTCTGTCCCTGGGTGTCTGCCACTGCCTTTAAGACAACATGCATTTGATTCTTGTTATTGAAAGCTTTCTTCAAACAGTTTGCATACATTCTTGAGGTTAATCAATAAGTTTGGCCTGCACATTCTTATTGCCCACAGTCGCCATTAACGTCCGTCTGAAGATGCTCTGATCAGGATTCCAACAGTTACGGATCGGATGGGATGTCCCTACTTCAAATTGTTTCTCGCAGGGTGGAACGGTGTAGGGAGTCGGGACGGACGGCTCCCCTAGACTCGGAGTTTGCAAATCCCTGTTCCAGCTTCCACTTTACGGGCTATCTGAAAGCTCACCTAGGCTCGGAGTTTGCAAATCCCTGTTCCAGCTTCCACTTTACGGGCTATATGGAAACGCCGGATCTGGTCTCTTTCATGGAGGAGTCAATTCGCGGAATTTCCAAGTAGATTCCCACTGATGATGAAAATTCGCCGGATCTGGTCTCTTATGACCCACATTGAGGATATTAGTTTATGGGACAGATCGCCTCACAAACTGATTTTTGTAGTTTAGCATTTAGTATGTGCCTTGTTTTTTTCTGTGCTGTGAAAAATGTCAATTATTCGTGAAAAAGATATATAAGAAGCTCCGTCAATTATTCGTGAGCGGATGCAAGAGGGAGGAATGTTTTTGACTGGTACCAGCATTGCCTCGTCCTCAACGTTTAAGGCCTAAATGATTATATAATACGTTTAAGGCCTATTATACTATTATATAATATAATAGTATACAAGATTATGGAAGAAAATGATTAAAGTTGACCACGTCTCCAATAAAATACACTAAAGTGGATAAATGAAGAACGATCCACAAATTCACTACCTCACCCTTGGAAATATTTCAATAGACACAACAAAAGTCTAGGATTCCCTCTAGCAAAGAAGCCTGGCAGATGAAGTCCCAAATTATTGCATTCAAGTTTTAGGATCGGCGGATTATCACGACAAATCATAACTATCGAAACTCTCGCATGGGCCCATGAGCGCACACCTTTGGCTAATTTAGTTCAATAACCTAACCATGGAGGGGGAACGAATGAATCTAGGAATTTATTTGACCTCTCCCCTTAGATTCAAGTGGATGAATAAGTATGTCTCCAATAAAATACACTGAAGTGGTTGAATGAGTGATGAATAAAATACACTAAAGGGTGAATGATCAATTTAGATTATGTCACCCAAAGGAGTATAAAGTCAAAGTAGAAATATAATACATCATAACACAGACTAAGTCTCATCAAATGACTAATTGATGTGGGTTTTCCCCTTGTTTATTGTCATTTAATTGCTTTATTTTCAATTTGCATGGATAGTTTGCAAAGTCGGTTTCCTCCAAATCTTAACCCTGGTGAAAAATACGTAGTAGTAGGTACAACTGTTTTACTTTACATATACTATTACTTGTGCAGTTACATTTTTCCAGTTTATGAGAAGTGCATTTAATAAGCAGAATGCAAAGACGCACCAGATACATCATACGTTGACTTGCATCTCATAGTTTTTTAACTATGATAACAAAAGTTGACTACAGTAGCAGCAGCATTTAAAGAAAAATTTCACCTATGAAACAACCATAACATATAATTTATACAAGCATCTACGGGCATAGTGTTTTCATATTGGTTATAATAGAGTGGCTAGTTACCTGAAAAGTTTTCTTTCCACAATGTGGTACAGCCGTCCTGGAGCATATAATCTTCGTGGATCAGCAAGCATCCTTTCTTCTGGTATACACGTATCGCTCATGCATCTGGCACAGAGTAAACAAGGCAAGCTGTCCAAAGGCATACACAACTTTAATATCCAATAAAGAGAGATCTATGCCACAGGTTTGAAATATTGCCAAACAAAATGAGATTAGAATATTTTACCATGACTACTGATTATAGGAAAGAATAACACCAAAAACTCTTACAGCTGTAATTTGATATGATGAATACAATATCATCATTCAATAAGACACAGCTACTAGGACATTAAAAAAAAGATGGCATTGATATGATGAATACAATATCATCAAGACACAGTTACTAGGACATTAAAAAAAAGATGGCAAGGAATGAAAAGCGAAATAAAAGATGATGGCATATCATAAAATGGCCAAGAGAAAAACTATTCATACCAAAATACAGATTTGAAAATATCTTCCAGAGGCGTAGATGTCCTTGGCAAGAAGTCATCCTGGAACAATCAGCTTGAATAAGAGTACAGTAAGTATAAACCATGTTATGCTTAGAACCATAGTTATAAAAAAGTTGCTACAGCGTAGATTGCATAGACAATTCAGACTACTAAAATAGTAAAATATCAGGAATGTAAACTGGTTACTACCATTAAAATACAAAAAAAATTCAAGTAAATTGCCACAAGAACTTAAAACTGAGACTGTCATTCAGTGGCTATCACGAAGATTCAATAGTAGGGTGCAACTACGAGACAAGAGCGCATATGATTCAAATTTGGCATTCCGCATGCCCAATAACAAATACACTCACACACTTTTATGGCTCGAATATGATTATGGTATTCAATGGAAGCTTAGGTGGAAACAAAACCGACAAACTATGGACCCAACTAGTTATGTGGTGTCTCTCATAAGAGAACTTATAACGAAATGGATTAATCCTTTAGAATTACTAATTAGTACTAACCTTGTAGCTACTAGCAACAAAAAACCTTCCCTAAAGAATCTAGCATGTGCGCATAGCATATGAAGAATGGAATCTATATGCTGTAAAGAAATCATGTACAGTAAACCTGAATTACAATCTTCTTTTTCTTGAAGAAATGCATCTTATATTAAATTGAAATTGAGGCTAGGCTGACACGATGTCTTCTTATTTCTGTAGGGAAAGGATGCCTCACTATTAGTTCTTCGGCTGAAGTACAGCCTTGCTAATCTATATCTTTTCATACTTCTTATTTCCAGTAAAAGGAGCAATCACTGTCCAGAATCCATGTCTGAAATCTCACTAACTGCCATCAAACTTGTTGACACTGCCCTTCTATGACAACAAACTTTATTGAGACTTTCATTCCTACATGCAGATTTGCTTTGCCACTTAAAATGGAATAATAGGAAGTGTCTCTCTCAGATTGTTGGAGGATCAATTCTCCACACCTGAAATAATCATAAACGAAAGGAGATGATTATAGGGCTTAGCATGCAACGCATTGTCAGTGTCGTGGGTGGTTCTCCAACATTACGGAAAGTTATATGGCCAGTTCCCAAACCACCCAATGGAGACATGGGAGAAACAAGTATGTAGCTTGACATAACTCCACATCCTACCATATACCCACAGGTATGATATGGCTCTCTTTAATGCCCCCGAGCCAATTACACGTCCTTCTTGGAGAGAGAGCATATTACAAATAGGGGGTGACTCCTCCCTACAACTAGCTGGAATTTCATGTTACATCCAACCTTGTAAATCTGGGTAACAAATATATTCATAATGATACAATCTCCATCATAGACACACCCAAGAGTAGAGCCTATCCACTCATAGTGGACATAGAAATAAACAAACAGGCTAGCCATCTAGGTGGTCCATGTGAATACTATGGACCCATCATCCCACTCTAACCTTTCATGTCCACAAACACATTCTAGACGTAATCACCCTCAGAGCATTTCAACCATGGAACGCAATGTAATACATGAAAGAAAATAAGTCATGGTGCCAAAATAAATTGCCACAAAATCATAACCATGTTCGAACAATACATGGACATGGGATTTGTTAGAATATGTAATGCCCATTTGAGATGGAGACCCTCTTCTCCCAAAGATAGGAGTAGGGTTCAGATAAGATAAAATAAATAATTGAGATAAGATTTGTCTATTCTGGAGTGATCAATTTTTTTGCTGAAAAGTTATCCTATCCAAATTTGAAACAATTTAATTTTAGCTAAAGACTTATCCTTATCTTTAGCAGCCAAATTCAAAACAAAATTTGTACTATAAATACATACTATAATGTAATGAAAGAAGTGTATTTAGTTTGAAAATCTTCTATTCTGTTATGTCTCGTGTGCGTATTCTTTATAATCCAAGATGGTATCAAAGCAGAAGTGATTCTGAGAGCTTAGGAAATGGACGAATTTATTTTGTGGGAGGAACCTGTTGCAGACCACCAGTGGAAAGCAATGTTCTTAGGACTGGACTGGTGACTGAACTGATCAATCCCAAAACCAGAACCAGTTAAAAAGCTGGAAACAAAACCAGTCAACCAAAAACTACATTAAATATTCAAATTTTGATAAACAATATATCTTCATGTACATCCATGTAAATCAAAACTATTAGACACCAAATATGCAAATTTTTCTCATGTATATAGCATTGTAAGGGTGAATATAGCAAAATGGCACTGAGTACAATACGCATCTGAACCACAATACATTAACATTGAGGCTCTAAATGGCCTGCTAAATCCAAAAGCAATCATACTATAGTCTACAATCAAATCAAACTACATAATCATCCGAATCTAGATCCTGTGAATTTTCCAAACCCTGGGTGATTGTTGTACTATGCTTCTTTATTAAATAAATCAGATCTTGAATTTGCTCAATAACAGCAATAAAAATATGAGCACGCATCAATCACACCGATGGCTGGAAAATACATCAGAAGCATAAAACACGAAACACAAAATCTGTCCTTCAAATCAGAGTATCATTAATGACTCAAAACTTACAAGGACACCTCCAAAATGAGGTTTTCTACCTGCTGAATGAGAAAACTGAAAACAGGTCTGAGAAACCTGCAGTACAACTCTATCCGTACGACTATACGGATTGTCTGTATGGTTTGGATCTGTACAACTGTATGGAATTCACTGCGGATAGATCTGCAAACTGCAATCACTGTTGGGCTGCTCTTCTCACTGCTGCAATGTTTTCTCCTTTCCTCGGCCTCTTTCTTTGCCTTCAAACAAAACTGTCTTCGTGAAGAATGAATGTGTCTTTACCCTCTACCTTGACTTTGTTGATGTATGTAGCATCGGACAAGTACTTCCACATCAGTTTTGTGTCTAACATGTGTAAGTTGTCCTTAACGCCTCTCAAGACATAGGAGATTCACTTTAATAAAGTGATTATTAAAGTAGATGTCTTTTTGTAATTAATGTGAGTTTAATTTAATTAAATGCCCAAGTATTTGGCATTAGTGAATTAAATTAAATCCTAGCCATTAGATCTAAAGTGATGGTGAGATCTAATCTCAACCAGTGATCACTTTGGAGATCTAGGGGTTTTGGATTTAGGGTAAATTCAAAGATTATAAAAGGAAGCCTAAGTGAGAGGAGGAGACACACACAGAGTGAGATGATGAAATCTCATTGATTGGATGAAGAAAGACGTGCATCCAAGTGTGCAGGGGCAGGGTCTGAGGAAAGGAGCAAAGGGGCAGCAAAGAAGTAGCAGCCAGGTGTGATAGGCTATGCTATTTTTCTGATTTGAATTATTCCTCAGGTGGGCCATTATCCCAGGACGGGAGCCCAGATTTTATTCTAACAAAATCAACAAGGTATTGGTTTTCCTTTAGGGGTTTTTCCAATAGTTTTCACCCAAAAATTATGTGTGCACATTGTGTTTGGTTTCATGTTTATGCTTCCGCTGTAATGTTTTGTTAAAACTCAATTGTGCTTTTATTCAATAGATCGAGAGAAGTAATTTACTTGAAATTAATTGTCGCGTGTTGGGTTAAGGAAAAATTAACATGGTATCAGAGTGTGATCTCTGAAGAGGAACCAAGCGCACAGGTTGTAATTTTTGCAGTGTAGGAAGATTTTATTTTTGCAGGCTGCAGAGAGGGTAAATTAATGGGAAAAAAGTACAATCATAAAATGTACGACCGCCATACAGCAATCCTACAGTCGTCGTACAACAGTCGTACAGAGTACAACAACACGGGCTATTGGAGAGATCAGGCTGCTGACATAGAAATCGGTCGATGCATTGGTGAAGTGCTGAGATCAGGCAGAGAGGGGCCATGAGCCCAAAGGAGTAGAAGCAGGGGTTGGAAACGGTGGTCACGGTTACTGAAGGAAGGGCGGCAAGTGGAAGGAGGAGTCGTGGGCTTAAGTGGAGTCGTCAACAGAGGAAAGGACAATCGCGGGCACTGGGAGTTGGGTGGACAAGGTAGCGGGAGGTGTGGAGGCTAGGCGCAGGCGGTAGAAAGGGGGGCAACGAGCCAGCAATGGACCCAAGACAGCCAAGGGCGACCCAACAAAGTCGTCAAGTAGCCGAGAAGGGCTCGGGCAGATTGCAGGAAGTCCAAGTAGCGAGCAGCATGGTTCAGGAAGCAGGCAGTGGGTCCGAGCAACGGTCAGTGGACAGGAGGATCCAGGCAGCGAACAATGGGTCCCAGGCAGCCAAAGATCACGTTTTGTGCTTGAGGGACTGAGCAAAAAACTCTTCGGTTTTTGTGCCTGAAGGACTAGGCACTTTTTTCAACAGTTTGTGTTCCCGGTAAATTTTGATTTGGAGATGGCCATAGCAAGTTTGAGGTTTGGGGACAGGTTGGACGTTGCATCGAACTTCATGCCTTGGAAGGCAAGGGTCACATTGGTTCTCATGGAGAATGGATTGTGGGAGTTTGCTAACACAAAGGTGACCCCACCGACGGATCCAAAGGACCTGGTCGCCCATGGATTGAAGGACATGAAAGCCAAGAGGATCATCTTAGATGTAGTGAATGATCAATTGATCCCTCGCATATCTGAGAAGAAGTCGGCCAAGGAGATGTTTGTAGCTCTGACGAACCTTTTCAAAGCAGCAATACAAACAAGATGATGGTGTTGAGGGAGAAGCTTAAAGACACCAAGATGACCAAATTAGATATGTTGACCAGTTATCTCACCAAGATCACTCAGATACGTGAACAGTTGGGGAAGTCGTGTCAGATGAGGAGATGGTGAGAACAACCCTAAATGGTTTTTCTAAGCCATGGGCCTTGTTATCCCCATTTTGTGGATAACTAAGAAGATTATGTCTCGAGGCCCTCAGGTTGTCGATATGGAGTGTCGAGAGTCCACATGGCCAGCAATACCCTTTTGCACAGTTGGAAACCCCTCTCACCACCACAGATGGTCACAGATTTGCAGATGGCATCCACCAAATCAGCTGGCTTCCAAAAGGCAATGGGCCTTGCTCCATGAGGTACAAGTCAATATTATGGTGAGCATCATTTCAATATTTAAGCCATTTGAGTATATTGTATATTAGATTGCTCTAGACTTCATGATATATGCTTTGACATTATGCCTTTTGCCCTGCCTCACCTTGTTGGTTGACATTGTGCCCTAGTAAGTGGTTTTCCTTGGGGATGGGTTTGCTACTTGGAACTCCCTTAAAGAGCCATCGTATCGTTCTTGACCATACTTACCACTTTCCATCATTATTCCCCTCCATTTCCTTATCTCTTGGAATTTTAGGGTGTATTGACCCAAGAAGGGGTTGTCCCTCATTCTATGGGAAGAAGGGGCTGAAGGCCCAGAGGGATTGATGTTGGGTAAAAGATAAAAGCCTTGTATGAACCTTCCAGATGCTTCGCCCATGGATCACCCAAGAAAGCAACGAAACGCTTATCTTTGAGTAAAGGGGACCCACAATATAATAAAGAATGCTTAAAAGGTCCGTTGAAGGATAGGAGATCTCATCACAAGCCAACCTATCACGGCCATGAATATCTAGTGGGATGACAATGCCATCATCTGGTCACCAAACCAGGGTAATAGCTCTCAGTTGCATGGCTGAGAGAAAGGGGGTCTCATCACAAGCCAGCCTTCTCATTTCCACTAGGTGTTTGTGGGTGACATTGCCATTATCTGGTCACCACGCCAGGGCAGTGACCTTCAACCTCTCCCTATAATTATGAAAGAATAAAAGAATGGCAATTAATGGGCTTGGAAAAAGTGCATTGCGGACGAAGGTACCACACACCCTCTACAAAGGCACCCATGAATGAGACACTATGACCCCTTGTATGTCATGAGCCCTGTTATCCCCTACCCTAGGGATAACTAAGGAGATCACGTCTCCAGGCCCACAGGTCCTAGACATGGAGTACCCAGAGTCGGACAACTCGAGCATGGCCCCAGAGGGCCCCTCTTTTCTTCAGTGCAGTCCATTTATCAGCAGCAACAGTATCCATCCCACCAGCCCGTTTCTGAAGTAGCAATAAGTCTTGCTCCGTAAGGTAATGAGTCTGGGTATCATGGTATGTGTCACTCTGATTCTTGAAGCACTTGAATATGTTTCATTGAATTCTCCTTCATTTCATAACGTTTGCTTGGAAATTATGCTCTTCAACTTGTTCATACCTGGAAGGGTGACATGGTGCCCTAGTAAGTTGATCTCCCTTTAGGATGGGTTGCCACTGGGTGGGTCTATGAAAGGTCATCGCCCATTCCCTCCATACTTACCACTTTCCATCTTTATTCCTCTCATCTCCCCTCACCTTTGTTCGAGCATTGGGATTGGCCACACTAGGAAGGGTTGTACCTTGCCTTGTGGGAAGAAGGGGCTAAAGGCCCAGAGGGTGAAAGTAGCTAGCAAGAGTTAAAAGCCAATATTGAAACCTTTGAGATAATTCGCCCAGGGATTCGCGAGAAAGCAGTAAAAAGAATCTCAGTAAGAAAATGGAACTCATAAGATAAATAAACACTCAAGGTACTAGTTGGTGGATAGGAGGTCTCATCATGAGCCGACCTATTATGACCATGGGCATGTAGTGGTAAGACACTACCACCTATCTGGTCACCAAACCAGGGTAGTGACTCTTGGTGGCATGGCCAAGAGAAAGGGGGTCTCATCACGAGCCAGTCTTCCCATCTCCGTGAAATGTTTGTGGATAACGATGTCACCTCTGGTCATCAAACCAGGACAATGTCCCTCAACTATTCCCTTGAAGCACAAAAACAAAAGATCAAAAGCAATGAAGCTAAGAATAAAAGGCAACAAATGGGCTAGGAAAAAATAGCATCTATGACAAGGTGCAGCTCGCCCTCTACAAAGGCACCCACAGGTAAGACTTACATTTCCATGTTATTACTGCACCCCATGCCCAAACACTTATCCCATGCCACCTCATACACTTACATGACCTGGATTGGATCCCACCTAGGAAACACCCCAAACTTGAGGAAGGTTAGCCCAATAGGATGCCCTGAGACCTTCTCCAAACCTAACTTGTCAAATTGCATAACGTCTTTGAGCATTTGTCTGGGTTAAGGGGGGTTTGATGCACATGTTTGGGTAATTTAATTATTGGACGTGATTTACATGCTATGATCCTTGTGACTTATGAACCCCTGGAAGGTGGATGTGATTTACATGCTATGATCCTTGTGACTTATGAACCCCTGGAAGGCGGACTTGTTGTTGTGGCAGGACTTTGCCCGGTGGACAGGTACATGTGAAGGAATGATTAGGTTGAACCTTCATGGGGCTTAAAGCCCACAGATGGATATTGTAACCCCAACCAAGGGCAAGAAGACATCAGAGATTTGCACCAGGAAAAAAGAAGGAAGTTACCTTTGGAGGCACCCTGGCAGACCTAGACCTAGGGGGCTCTTGCTCTTCCTTCTGGACGTTGGCCCTAGAAGGCCTAGGACGTCACCATCATGACCCTGGACGTCATCCACAACTAGGGTTTTCATTTTGGAGGCAGTTGTGAGCTTGGTGGCACGTGTGGGCATCATCTGAGGCCTTTGGAGGCCAAGCGTTCTACATTTTAGGCCCTGTTGACCGCTGGTTTAGCACAGAGGTCAACTCATTTCATGAAGAATATTTATGTCAGAGACAGAAATGGTTCTACTGGGTGTTTTTAAACACCAGCACTTAAATTTTTGTAAACAGGATTTCCGCACCCCTGCGAGGGTATATAATGTAATAATGTCGGCATGGATCATAGTTAGGTCAGGTACCTTGGATGTTGACATCAGGGGAGTTCTTTTCATCGAGGGTTTTTTCATCTCAGGAAATTAATGTGGCCTAACTAGTCAGGTTAATTTCCATTGAGTTTTTCCCTCCCAGG
>ML839353.1:11313-23035 GCA_009831015.1 Picea engelmannii | reverse complement strand
TTGCCATATCTTATATTGTTGGTGATGGTATAAGCATTTTATTTCAAGCACTCGTTTTAGCACTTTTCACTCACGGCCATTCGCTAAACAAGTAAAATAAAAGTGCCTAAAACTCTTTAAAATCAACCCAACACACTTTAAAGGCCCACCCGAGGGTCCCTAAAACACTTAGAAACATTTTAGGGGTCTTCAACGACTTATTTTGCCATCTAAAACGGGCGAGAGGGACAGTCTTTGGGGGACGTGGCGGGGGACCGTCCCATGATTTCGTTGGGGAGATCCTCCCTCTGACTACTTCTAGCTGTGGTGAAGTGACGGGCTGACCTTGGAAGCTAGGCTGGGGGTAAAAGCCCAGTATCTTGAGCANCGGGCAGTTATTTGGCAGAATTAGAGGTTGAGACACACACCTAGTTAGGGGGGTGGGATATAAAATATTTAAGAAGAACACTAGTTGCATAGATCACACTTGTATATGTTTGGGGGGAAGTAGATGTATTGATAGGATAACATTACCATTGTGACAGTTTCATTGATATATCTCTTTACTTGCAACTAATTGTTCTATCTTCATGGTGTTGTGATTGTCTTGTTATCATTTGAATATCTTGTTGATAAATCATTGTTGTGGTGTGGATTGGTAAGTGGCTGAGTATCCCACTTGGGGAGGCATCACTTATCTAATCCTTGAGTGCTTTTCATGGTTAGTAGCCAGTGAAGGCAGTCCAAGGCAGTCCAAGTGGAGGCATCACTTGGGGCATGCTTGGCCCTAGGGTGTGAAATCATTGTATCTTTGTATATCTTGTATATTTGTTAACCATTATGCTCATTTGATGTATATTTATAACTTGTGAATCTTGTATAAACCTTTTAACACTTAATTGACCTTGGGATTTTGGGTAGTTCATTGATCTAAATTGTAATACTTGTTGTAACGAACAACTCTTAAACATAGTCGACCCCATAGCCCAACATTAGGCACTAGTCATTAGTTGACCTAGGGAAAGGGCTGCCTAACATTTAGAAATAGGTCTGCACTTGCATTGTTGCTTGTCATTTTAGGCTAGTTTTCCCTTTAGCCTATAATCAATTGAAACTAACTCCTAGAGCTGTAATTAAAATTAACTTAGTAACTTAGGGACAACCCCCCTTGGCTTCCACAGGAGTAAGCCTAGACGGAAGAAGTTCTTGTCAAGGTGACAGTGTGGGCAAGAACTTAGACATTGTGTCTCCGAGGGCACACTAAGTGAGCGAGACTTAGCTCACGTCTGCAAGTGTGCTTAAGGGCGACAACAGGCCCAACATTCCACCTTGGGGCCTTAACATCACCCTAGAAGGGCGTGACGTAACCCTTGGACGTGTCTTCAGATGATAATTAATTTTATTTATGTCAAACTTGGATTTTAATGTAAATTTGCCCAAGTCGACCTTATTTTGACTTGAAATTAATTAAAGCTCACCAATTTTGTATAAATAAACATAAAGTACATTCATTTTTATCAACACAACTCCTCACACAAGAGGAGAGGTTTGAAATTTGCGCCCTAGTAAGGGCTATTGGCTGAAATTGTGAGGCGCACTCTTGTATAAGGCTGGATTTTGCAAGTTGGATCAATCTTGGAAGCTTTTATGGTGATCTTGCATGGTATTTTCATGATTATTCTTGATGCAAGTAGGTAAAATCTGCATTTTTTGTCATCTATTGAATGGTTTATGTATGGTTTTGTTTGCTCATACAAGATTATGAAATTGCATGATATACTTAATGCTTGAAGTAAGGAACTTAAATTGCTAATTTCTTACTTTCTATTTGCCAAGCTTTTCATTGAATTGATATAGTAACTAGTGAAACCCTAGAGCCCTAGTTTCCTAGCACTCTAAGGTTTTGACCTAGTTATCTTTGCCTAAGTTCTTATCCCATAAGAAGCCTAAGGAGAGCAAGGTGCTAGGGCCTAGAATTCCCTACACCCTAATATCTTGTTTCTTGAGAAAAATGCATAGGGGAACTTAAGTTACTACTTGTCTTATGCATTCTCCCTCTTAAACTTTTGTGCACTATCAAAATTAATTTGCAACCTTAGAAGAAGCCGTCCACTTGACTCCATAAGCCCTAGAAGGCACTGGTTCTAGCCTCTCTCTTATTGAAGGATTGATTAAACAATCAAACACTCTTCTCCTAAACTTTTAGGAACTATCTCTAACCCTAGTTTAGCCTAGATCACTAACCTATTTGTTGTTGTTACAAAATATTGCTACAGTCATCTAACTGCAGAAAATTTTCTGCAAAACTCACCTTAAATGCTAGTTAGACACTTTAGAAATTGCCTATGACAATTGATTATCATTTTTCCTAGTTAAAGCTACTTTTTCATTATCTTTTCAAGCAATTCCGAGGCATATTTCCTGCAACTGTTATAAAATACTTATTGTTGTTGTAAACCTTCATATTGTTGCAATTTTATATCAGTCAGCTTATATTTCAGAGGTTCATTGTCTTATTGAACCACTAACATCATTTTGTACTTGAAAACCTGCCATATCTTTTCTTATTGTCTTGTTTTGGGCAGGTACACTTTATCCATTACATTTTCTTCATCTCTTAAGACAAAGACTTTTTGATTTGAGTTACCAGTGAGAGAGGGTTATTCTTGCATCCTTGTCTTAGTTTCATCGGCCCTTTAGGTCACCAAGGACGTTTCCCCTGGGGTAATCTTAACATACTCCTAAACAGAAAGAGGTTTCCTATCAAGGTGACAGTGATAGGTCACCCCCTTGTTACGCCAATCTTGCCTCACTTGCCTTGGGCTTTGGGCAAGTACAGATTGTGCGATAACAAGCCCTATGCCCACTAAGTCTTGACCCCAACCACCTCACCCACTTTACATGGCTTAGAGAGGGATCTCTTGGAAACCCTCCTTGACCTAGGGCAAGATCTACCCAATAGGACACCTCGTCAACCCTCCCATATTCAACCTTGACAAGTCGCATAGTGTCTTTGAGCAATTAATTGTTTGATATAGTGATCTTTGATGCACATGCTTAGGTGACTCATTTATTGATTGGATTCAGTTATCATGATGTTATGACTTGAGATCCTAGGAGGGCATGCTTGTTTGTCTTTGCAGGACCTAGCTGGTGGACAATTTTGGAAGAACAAGCCTAGCTTGGGCTTCCATGGAGCTTGGAGCACACAGGTGGATGCCAAGGGCCCACATGCCGGATGAGGAAGTAAGAGGATTTACACCCCCAAGGAAGTAGCATCTCTCGTTCATTTATTTGACTCCATTAACCCAATAGTAAAGGCACTAGTCATCTATTTTTTGCATTGGAGATATAAAATCATTGCCTTGGGAAACATGATTTTTTATCTTTTGAAAGATCTCTTACTTGGAGTTGGATTGCCTCGTTGAGAGGAGTCTTCCCTGTTAAGGTTTAAGCTATTATTAGGTTTCTTTTATTTCATTAGATAACCATAGCATAAATAGGATCACTAAGAAATACACAATCACAAGAGACACATCATTTATCCTGGAAAACCCTGATGTGGTAGAAAACCCAGCAAAAACTTCCTTAATATAGATAGCCAATACAATGCCAAGAGATAACTCAAACAAATACAGAAAGTCCTCTCCCAAGAATGTGTCTCTCTCTCTCTTCTTCTCCAACTGCAGCTCCAGGCTTGCGCTCTGATCATCAAGTGAGTGAGTGAACAAATGAGGTGCTAGCCTCTCTTATTTATACAACCTGGCAGGCGCTGAACTGGGGTGTCTTTTCATTGGTTGGGCCGACTTCTCATTCTAGGTGGTTATAACCACTTTAATATATTCTGGGGCCGACTTTTCATTTAGCCTATTACAATTAGGGTTTGACCAATCCACAAAAGGGGATTTGGTCATTTATAATACCCGACATGATCAATCCACAAAAGGGGATTGATCTAATGAATAATACATCAATAATAATTAGAATACTCTTTGCAGTTACAATATTTCAACACTCCCCCTTAACAAGAAGGGTATTCTACAACAACATCAGGCGAGAGAGAGGGCAGCATCATCAACAGCATCTTGGAACACTGACTGGCGTATCTATAAATCATCAGAAGTTTTTTCTCATCATCCACATCGTCATTCACAACAAAGAGCTGGAATGATATCACCATCTGCATCAACATGGATTAGTATGAAACTAATACATCATCATCACAGCACGAGGATGATCACATCATCACAGCACGAGGCTGGCACATCATCACAGCACGAGGCTGGCACATCATCATAGCACGAGGTTGGCAACACCACACAGCAATTAAGCTGGAATCTCAACACAGCAATTAAGTTGGCAACGGCAATTAAGCTGGAATCACAACACAACATTAAGCTGGAATCTCAACACAGCAATTAAGTTGGAATCTCCACACAGCGATTAAGTTGGAATCACAACACAGCAATTAAGCTGGAATCTCAACACAGCAATTAAGCTGGCAACAGCAATTAAGTTGGAATCACAGCACGAGGCTGGTCACATCATCACAGCACGAGGCTAGCACATCATCACAACGCGAGGCTGGCACATCATCACAGCACGAGGCTGGCACATCATCATAGCACGAGGCTAGCAACACCACACAGCAATTAAGTTGGAATCTCAACACAACAATTAAGCTGGCAACAACAATTAAGTTGGAATCACAACACAGCAATTAAGCTGGAATCTCAACACAGCAATTAAGCTGGAATCTCCACACAGCAATTAAGTTGGAATCACAACACAACAATTAAGCTGGAATCACAACACATCAATTAAGCTGGAATCTCCACACAACAATTAAGCTAGAAGCACAGCACTAAGCTGGCATCACCACACAGCAATTAAGTTGGAAGCACAGCACTAGGCTGGCATCACCACACAGCAGTTAAGCTGGAAGCACAGCACTAGGTTGGCATCACCACACAGCAGTTAAGCTGGAAGCACAGCACTAGGTTGGCATCACCACACAGCAATTAAGTTAGAAGCACAGCACTAGGCTAGCATCACCACACAGCAATTAAGTTGGAAGCACAGCACTAGGCTGGCATATCAACACAACACTACTCCCCCTATCGAGGGAGGTCCTTTCGGACTATACCAAGCTTATCTCGAAAGTGCTCAAACTTTACACGAGATAGAGGCTTGGTCAACACAATGGCAACCTGTTCATCCATGCTAACATATTGGAGCTTTATGGCTCCTCTTTGCACCATGTCACGGATATAATGGTATCGGATCTCTATGTGTTTCGACTTGTCATGAAATACATGATTCTTTGTCATCTTTATACAGCTCTGGTTATCACATAGGATCATGGTTGCTTCCATCTCTAGGTCGAATAGACCAGTCAACAACTTACGAAGCCATATGGCTTCACAACTGGCAGAACACACAGCAATGTATTCTGCTTTTGATGTACTGAGAGCAATGCTTGATTGCTTCCTACTCTGCCATGAGATCATGGCTGATCCCAAACTGAAACAGCATCCTGAAGTGCTCTTCCTCTCAAAGACACTTCCAGCCCAATCTGAATCAGTGTACCCACTCAGTGTGAAATTATGATCTCCATCATAGCTGAGACCATAATCTAATGTACCCTTAAAGTACCTCATCACATGTTTTGCAGCAACTAGATGAACATGTCTGGATTCTACCAGAAACTGACTCAAGGTGTTCACGACACAACAGAGGTCTGGTCTGGTGTTCGTCAGATACATCAGCGATCCAATGATCTGTCTATACAACGTTGCATCAATCAATTCTGATGAAGTGTCAACCAGAAGCTTCAGCTTCATTTCCATGGGTGTATTCATGGACTTGCACTCCAACATATCAAATCTCTTCAGGATTTCAACTGCATACTTCCCTTGGTTAAGGAAGATTCTCTCTAGGCTCTGCCATACCTCAAGACCTAAGAAATAATGCATTAGGCAAAGGTCTTTCATCTCAAATTCTGCAACGAGCTTCTTTTTACATTCGGTGATGAGCTTTTCTTCTCCAGTTAAGAATAAGTCATCCACATACAGCAGCAATATTACCGGCTCATCATTCATAACCTTGAAGTAGAGGTTAGGATCAGCTTTACTCTTGGTAAAGCCCAAGCTCGTCAGAAAATTGTCTCATGCTTCAACATGTACAGAGCCTTTTTCAACTTGCAGACATGAGTCTTCCTATCTTCAACTTCAAATCCTTGAGGTTGTTCTATATACACTTCTTCTTCAGTGACACCTCTTAGGAAAGATCTCTTTACGTCTATCTAATGTAACTTCCACTTCATCTTAGCTGCAAGGGCTATGATGGTTCTGATCGAAGTGTATCTGGCTACAGGAGCGAATGTCTCTTCATAGTCAATGCCTTCCTTTTGAGAAAAACCATGAGCGACAAACCTTGCTTTATACTTCTCGATACTTCCATCAGCAGCATGTTTTATTTTGAAAAGCCATTTGGAAGATATCACATCCTTGCTCTTTGGTCTGGGAACTGTTTCCCATACATCATTCTTTATTATGGATTGGTATTCTTCTGTCATGGCATCTGCCCATTCTTTCTTCTGAATGGCTTCTTCAAAGCAGGTAGGCTCCTTCTCTAGGAGATCACACATCAAAGCCATATAACTAGAGAATGGCTTAGGTCTCTTCACTTGTC
This sequence comes from Picea engelmannii, assembly GCA_009831015.1. Classification (NCBI taxonomy): domain Eukaryota; kingdom Viridiplantae; phylum Streptophyta; class Pinopsida; order Pinales; family Pinaceae; genus Picea; species Picea engelmannii. The sequence goes on along the minus strand of ML839353.1, from coordinate 16,363 downwards.
TCGTGGTTCCTTCAGGAACACCATACTTCTCTCCATTTTGAATAAGCTCCCTAGCCCAAGCAGGCTTTCTCTTATGGAAGATCGTCATCTGAGGAGGTTCTTGAAATTCTACTATGTCGTGATCTTTTAGAATTTCCTCATTAGGGGAAGCTATGACTTCCCTCTCTGGTTCTGCAACTCAATCTGCACAATCATGTGCTAGCTCTATGTGCTCTCTGCAAAGCACTATCTGTCTCACTGCATGAGAGTATGTCCTCTCCTTTTTTTGCAATTGTTCCTTCTGAAACTGGGACTTTGCACCTGCAGCTCTTCTGAGGCTGAGAATGACTGCTTCATCCACACTGTGGTTGCTAAAGTCTGAGAGTAACTCCTCTTATTCCATCACGACAACAGCTTCATCTGAAACTGAAGGTGGCTCAATAAATGACACTGAAGATAGCTCTTCTTCTTTCATGGGTGTAACACTATCTTTCATCTTAGTCATGTCTCCATGACCCGACTAATGTACTGCACCATCTGCCACTCAATTTTAAATATAGGGATTACTCCCCCTGCATCTCATACTATGTATGAATCATGGTTGTTTTGGTTGTCTTCATAAATAATGGAACTATTTCTTCAATAAGTGTCTCGGCATAGTCTTCTCCCTCTTGCTAGGAGAATCCTCTGGACACACATCAGGCTTTGTACATCTGCAACATGATTGATCTGTATAGATCAATCTTAGATGTGAATACTGACTTCTCTTCTAGTGTCACGGAAGAATCCATATCCTAGTCTTTCTGATTGGCTTTCTTTTCTCTTACTGAAACAGGGGAATCTTCCCAGGAGATTTCATATCTCCTAGAAGTTTTTGAAGCTACGATCTAGTCTTCTCACGGTATCTGTCTCCTAGTCCTGGGAGTTGTCTCTTCATCTGATCCTTTATGAGATCAGGCTTACTCTCGATTTCTTCTGAGTCTACAAGGACTTCATCATCTCTTACAGGGTATACTTGGTGTTGAATACCAAGTCAAAATATGAAAGACATAGTCAGGCTTCAAACAAGACCTGCTTCACGTTCTAATGTTCAGTCATCTTTGGAGCCTTCTGCTCCTTTCAATCAATCTTCATATGAGATACTCTGAATCTCAAGAGATAGCTTCTTCTTCATATTCTTTGGTCCATGAGTGTGTATGGTCATGTACATAGTCTGCTTCATATCTCATCTAATATGTTGTCTTCTTGCAACCTTCACTATAGCTTTCTTAGGATTATCACTTGTGACCTGAAACAAGGTCAAGAAAACAACAAGCAAGAATAATACTCCTTTGATAATAGAAAAACAGCACAAATAATCATCACAGTAGCTCCTTTAGAGCTATCACTTGTGGCCTATTTGAAGCAAGGATAGGAGATACAATACAAAATGAGGTCAACACTCTTAAAGTGTTGTGATCAAACATTCCTCCATGGCAACCTGGAACTAACACAAGAGGTTTCTCCTAAAGGAGATGTTAGTTGTATCAGGCAAATCATTACATTAAGCATTTATCTCAATATGCTCACATGCTACCAAGTATAATACTTTTCAAGGACTGTTATCTCAACTATAGTGTTTACTTGTAACTTGTCATGTGCAACTTTGAATCTTATCAACTTAATCAAACCTGGGACCTGGAGCCTTGTCTTCAAGAGTGTGTTGCTTTTCTTCTCCTTCATTCAAGATGACGAGTGCTTTCTTCAACCTGTCTTATGTACTAGGACAATATGCTATCTTGACAGAAGGTTGGGTTAGAGAATAAACTCTATGATCTCAACTTTAATTCATCTAATACCTAAACTTTAATTTTGACCAAAGGTTAGTATGATGGTCATAGCTTCAACATGCAATCTAGATCAAAATAATGTCATAACAAATAGATGCATATCAGAATAATCAAACATGTGTTGCATTATTCCTCTGAATGTGTTGGATCTTGAGATCCTTCTGGATCTATGGCAAGAGATCCCTTCTCCTGCAAATACCCTTTAAAGATTAACCATTTAAACATGTGTGAGTACATACCTCTAATAGCATTTGCAGGTAGTGGCACCATCTGGAAGCAGCGGCAATAATCACCAACTCTTAAAAACTTCAAGGGTGGGTCACTGCAACTGGTACTACGGCTGATACTTCAACTAGTACTGCAACTGCAACTTAGGGTTTTATGAGGAAACCCTAATTTTTCAAACTTCAAATTTTGAAATTCTGATCCAGGGATAGATGCGTTGAGCTGAGGCGAATAAGCTAGTGCAGTCAGATTTCTGAAAATCCAAATTTTACCCCCTCAAACTTGACCAGTGGATTTCTGGATTGGTGCTTCTAATTTTCTGGTACTTCTGGTACTTTGTGAAAACTAGGGTTTCACTTTTCGGGAGATCTAGCCACTGAAAAGTTTCGCTAAGGATGCCAAAGTGATCCTTGAGGAAGGGCGCACTTTTCTAGATGGTTTTGGGGCTGAAATACTTCTTCAGTAAAAATCCCTAATTTGCATGTATGACAACAGTGACATTTTTCACTTTCTCTTGTGAGAGATGCTCTCTTCAGCTTAGCTCTGAAACCATGTTAAGGTTTAAGGTATTATTAGGTTTCTTTTATTTCATTAGATAACCCTGAGAAATACACAATCACAAGAGACACATCATTTATCCAGGGAAACCCTCATCGGGGAGAAAACCCAGCAAAAACTTCCTTAATATAGATAGCCAATACAATGCCAAGAGATAACTCAAACAAATACAGAAAGTCCTCTCCCAAGAATGCGCCTCTCTCTCTCTCTTCTTCTCCAACTGCAACTCTAGACTTGCGCTCTGATCATCAAGTGAGTGAGTGAACAAATGAGGCGGTAGCCTCTCTTATTTATACAATCTGGCAAGCACTGAATTGGGGTGTCTTTTCACTGGCTAGGCCGACTTCTCATTCTGGGTGGTTATAACCACTTTAATATATTCTGGGGCCGACTTTTCATTTAGCCTATTACAATTAGGGTTTGACCAATCCGCAAAAGGGGATTTGGTCATTTATAATACCCGACATGATCAATCCACAAAAGGGGATTGATCTAATGAATAATACATCAATAATAATTAGAATACTCTTTGCAGTTACAATATTTCAACATTCCCCTACTAGGGCCTCCCCTCTCTCCCACTACTTTACTTGTTGTTACAAACCCTAACCTACAACCATTAGGGTTGATCTATCTTAGATAAACTACTAACCATAACTCCTAAACTAACCTTAGACTAGCTCCTAAATTTTGCTCATTTACTCTGCTAACTAGGGGACATCTTTTGGGCTAGCTGTTGGCATTTTTTGATGGTCTAATTTGCCGATATAAGTGACTGAAAGCTACAGCCATAAGGCTGCAATTTTCTACAGAAAATACATGTTTACAACAGCCATCTTCTCTTGCTTCTTAAGTGCCATTTTTCAGCCTATATTCATTGCTAATCTTGATGTTGATTTGCTTAACTAGTTTAGATCTTTGTATGTTGATTTAGATGCTTTATTTGCTGATATAAATTGTCATCTACTGCTGCAAATTAGGGACAGCAAGCTTAACTTGCTGATCCATACTAACATATATCTATGCAAGTTGGATTGGCCACATTATGAAGGGTTGTACCTTGCCTTGTGGGAAGAAGGGGCTAAAGGCCCAGAGGGTAAAAGTAGTTGGCAAGAGTTAAAAGCCAATATTGAAACCTTTGAGATGATTCGCCCAGGGATTCTCGAGAAAGCAGTAAAAAGATTCGCAGTAAGAAAATGGAACTCATAAGATAAATAAACATTCAAGGTACTAGTTGGTGGATAGGAGGTCTCATCACAAGCCGACCTATTATGACCATGGGCATGTAGTGGTAAGACACTACCACCTATCTGGTCACCAAACCAGGGTAGTGACTCTTGGTGGCATAGCCAAGAGAAAGGGGGTCTCATCACGAGCCAGCCTTCCCATCTCCGTGAAATGTTTGTGGATAACGATGTCACCTCTGGTCATCAAACCAGGACGGTGTCCCTCAACTATTCCCTTGAAGCACAAAAACAAAAGATCAAAAGCAATGAAGCTAAGAGTAAAAGGCAACAAATGGGCTAGGAAAAAATAACATCTATGACAAGGTGCAGCTCACCCTCTACAAAGGCACCCACAGGTAAGACTTACATTTCCATGTTATTACTGCACCCCATCCCCAAACACTTATCCCATGCCACCTCATACACTTACATGACCTGGATTGACTCCCACCTGGGAAACACCCCAAACTTGAGGAAGTTTAGCCCAATAGCATGCCCTGAGACCTTCTCCAAACCTAACTTGTCAAATTGCATAACATCTTTGAGTATTTGTCTGGGTTAAGGGGGGTTTGATGCACATGTTTGGGTAATTTAATTATTGGATGTGAGTTTTCCTTTGCAGGCACCCTAGCCAACCTAGACCCAGGGGGATCTTTCTCTTCCTTCTAGACGTTGGCCCTAGAAGGCCCAGGACATCATCCACAGCTAGGTTTTTCATTTTGAGGGCAGTTGTGAGCTTGGTGGCACGTGTGGGCATCATCTGCGGCCTTTGGAGGCCAATCATTCTACATTTTAGGCCCAACGTTCCACCTTGGGGCCTCAACGTCACCCTAGAAGTGCATGACGTCACCCTTGGAGGTGTCTTCAGATGATAATTAATTTTATTTATGTCAAATTTGGATTTTAATGTAAATTGGCCAGGTCAGCCTTATTTTGACCTAAAATTAATTAAAGGTCACTTGTTTTGTATAAATAAACATAAAGTACATTCATTTTTATCAACAGAACTCCTCACACAAGAGGAGAGGTCTGGAATTTGTGCCCTAGTAAGGGCTATTGGCTGAAATTGTGAGGCGCACTCTTGTATAATACTGAATTTTGCAAGTTGGATCAATCTTGGAAGCTTTTATGATGATCGTGCATGGTATTTTCATGATTATTCTTGGTGCAAGTAGGTAAAATCTCCATTTTTTGTCATCTATTGAATGGTTTATGTATGGTTTTATTTGCTCA
>ML839353.1:0-11213 GCA_009831015.1 Picea engelmannii | reverse complement strand
AAAACCCAGCAAAAACTTCCTTATCATAAATTGCCAATACAATGTCAAGAGATAACTCAAACCAATACAGATAGTCCTCTCCAAAAGATGCGTCACTCTTCTCCCTCTCTCCAACTGGTAAGTTGTAGCTTGCCTCTTAGAAATGAGCAAGTGTGTTGTGTGATAAAGTGAGGCGCTAGCCTCTCTATATATACATGTCTGGCACGTGTGAAGGGTCTTCACTGGCAGGGCCGACTTCTCACTCTGGGTGGGTAAACCCACCTTTATTCTATTTCTGGGTCTCAATAATAACTGTTGGGGCCAACTTCTTATTCTACCTATTACAATTATCTGTTGACCAATCCGCAAAAGGGGATTTGGTCCTAATACAATTACCGACATGATTAATCCACAATGGGGATTAATCCTATAAATAATATATCAATAATAATAAGAATACTCTTTGCAGTTACATTATTTCAACAATATTTACACCATGGATCAAGATATGGACAATGCAGGGGTTGAGCATGAAGATGTGGCCATGAGGTTGTTTGCCTCGTCATTGACTGAAGAAGCCCTTGATTGGTTCAGAGAACTCCCTGACAATCATATCACATCCTACGAAGCTTTTGCCAAATTATTCAAAGACAGATGGTCGACAAAGGCAGATGGTGGGACACTTGGGGCTTAGTTTAATCAGATAGAAAAAAGGGAGTATGAAACAATAAAGGAATTCATTACCAGATTTGACAAGTTATACAACCAGATTCCAACAAATTACCGTCCTACGGCATCATCAGTTCGTTTCCTTTACATCAATGCTTTTGAAGGGCAGTTTTGATTCATTCTCAAAGACAAAAATCCCACATCATTGGTAGAAGCTAAATAGTTCAATATTGACATCGAAGAGAACCTCCTTGATTCGAAGATGGAACCTTTTCAGTACCTTCGTACCAAAGCAGAAGCAAGAACCAAGGTTTCCAACAACAATGTTCCTAATCCGATTGCTCTCCTGACTTAGAAGATAGACCAAATGAATACTCAGTTTGTCCAAGTTCAGAATCAACTTATGAACCACATGATTAAAGTAGAAAGAAATCAATCTGCTCCCAGACCTCAGTTTACCAAACAGTAGAGAGATACCATAGGTTGGAAACCAAGGCCTCAGCAAGAGGCAAAGGCCCCGGATACTTTAAAACCTAAGTCACCTGACACAGGGACACGGGGCACGGAGGACACGGAAATACGAGTATCCGACACGGGCACGACGACCCTCGGAAATAGGACACGGAGGACAAGTTATATATATATATATATATCAAAATTGAAATTATGAATTACACATGCAAAAATGAAATAACTAAACTGTAAACAATTACATGATGATGATATAAATTCAATCATACAACTAGTACTAACTTAGTAACTACTAAGTTACTAAGTTACTAACATAAATGATGACATTGCCAACTCAACATTGTTGTCCAAACCCATATCATCACGAAACACATTCCACATCTTTGTCTTTCCCTTCAACCACTCTTCTCTCTGCCTAGTGCATGCAAATAAGACAGAGGTTGGTGTGCAAATACACCACTAAGTCACTTGACACGATGACAAAGAGAAGAGTTCAACAGAAGAGTTTATACTTGAGTGAAGGGTACATTTTTACTGGGGTCGTGACATAAGAGTTCAAAAATCAATGCCACCAACATCGAGGTACATAAAGGGTATGGTGTCCTTGATTAAATGCTAGTTTCATACCCTCTTACATGATAGAATCCAGTGGAAACACTGCAATCCTGCCAATCTTGAAATCCTGAAAACCATTAAGTCTATTGAATTTTGAAAGGGACCTAAAATTCTACTTTCTCCATATTAAGTCCAATGAGGTTGGAACCACTCTCAAACATCCTGAAACAATTAATGGTAATGTTAAAAATTTAAGTAAAAGGAGAATGTCACTTTTACTTTAAGAATTTAATATTACCATTAATTACTAGGGCGGGTAAAATGGAGGGGGTGGGGACCTCTTTAAATAGAATTAGTAAGGAAAAATAACCCTTAGTTGAACACTGAAACACCTCACAGCTGCAACTTGCATGAGAAAACATGAGCCGGGATCCTTTTCTGAGCAGGACACGTGTCCTATTTTCAAGACACGCGTGTCCTGTGAACATGACACGTTCTAAACGAGTATCCGACACGTGTCCTACCGTTTGGTGTCCGACATGTAGAATTCACGACACGAGGGGGGGTTTGGACGTGTCAGGTGACTTAGTTTAAAAATAATCAGGACAATCGACATAGAGGCTTAGTGCCTCCCGTGCCAAGAACGCCACGGAGAAGATGAATGCCCCCGATGAGACGAAGATTCTCCTGACGATATTGATATAATTTGCAATTTTGAAAAGGAACAAGTTTCCCAAGAGAAAATCAATGAAGCCAGAAGACAAGGAGAAAGAGAAGGGATAATTCGGGCCTTGAATCGTTTGACAGATGATCAGAAGAAGGAATTGAGAAGGAGGCAATATTTAAACTACACTAGAAGTAATGAAGTTTCAGCCCCTCCAACTCAGCCTGACACTCCCCTTCCATCAGCAGAGAAGGTGGCTACACCACCTCCACCTCCGGTCTTATAGGTGCCAACCGAAGAGGAAGATCCTCCCATTATTTCGAACACTATGTATCTCGATCAGCCAAGGGACAAGTATCCTCCCTTCTACATTTCATTAGTCATGAATGGCCTCCGCTTGAACAACTGCATGCTTGATTCTAGGGCCTCAGCAAATGTCATATCATTCAAGGTGATGAAAAAACTTGGTTTGAAGACAACCCGACCTTATGGCAATGTATGCGGTATTGATTCTAAAAGGGTCAAGGTTCTCGGTGTGTGTGAGGGCGTTGAGGTTTTTCTAATTGATTTCCCACATATCAGTATCCTCATGGACATAGTGGTAACTGACGTTCCAGATGCTTGGAGAATGCTCTTATCCAAGAGTTGGTCTGCTACTCTTGGGGGTTTTCTTAGCATGGACCTTACCCATGCACACATTCCCATGGGAGATGGTACCTTCCAGATATTATACAATCAAGAAAAGGATGATAGACATGTGATGGATCCCGATGGCATTGATTATGTCAGTGAATGTGATTATGATGTGCCTACACAGTCTATTGAGTATGATCCATCTGAGCTACCTTTCATGCAGGAAGACTCCATAGATGTACTTCTCCCATGGACAAACAAATACAAAGAGAAACTTGCCAAATACCATGGAAAGGAGCCAAGGTCTATCCAAATTTTGAAGAAAGAAGATAAGAAACATGAAGAAAAGGTCAAAGAGACAGTCTGCGTGGAGCCTCCACGTTTTGATTATACACCTTGCATTAATTTTGTTGAAGGAAGTCTTGTGCTCATGGCTAAGAGAAAGGGGGTCTCATCACAAGCCAACCTTCTCATTTCCACTAGGTGTTTGTGGGTGACATTGCCATTATTTGGTCACTATGCCAGGGCAGTGACATTCAACCTCTCCTTAAAATTATGAAAGAATAAAAGAATGGCAATTAATGGGCTTGGAAAAAGTGCATTGTGGACAAAGGTACCACACACCCTCTACAAAGGCACCCATGAATGAGACACTACGACCCCTTGTATGTCATGAGTCCTATGCCCATTGAGTCTTGACCCAACCACCTCACCCACTTTACATGGCTGAGAAATCGACCTCAACCACCTCATCAAAAAACGATTTTACTCAAAAGGTAAATAAAAGGTGATTTAATTAGTTTCCTATTTTAAAGGAAACATGTCGGGGACATGTTTTGACTTGTCTCCAATCTCACTTAGCCTCACTAGTGGTTAGTGACTGTTGATTACGAGTTAAAGAGAGTTCAGTGAAGAGATGACTTGAGATGATGGACATCTCAAAGAGGTGCGCCCTCTCTTGAGAGGTGGCGCACTCCCCTTCATGGCGTTAATCCCAAGGAGGGTGCGCACCTACTCAAGAGCGGTGGCGACCTCTCCATACCTCATCTCTTTGACTTGTGGCACTTCACTTCACTCTACTAGAGATGTGGCGTTGAACTAGCTTTCCATGTGGCTTATTCACCTTGGGATGTGTGCCCTCTCTTCCTATTTAAGCAAGCTTCATCCCTACCCATTGGTTAATGAGAGTTTGGCTAAGCTTGTCTATTGTACTATCATTGTAATATCTTTTTATGAAATAAAGAAGACTTTGGAGGTCAAGAAGGTGCCTTGCATTACTTGTGTGGATGATTGATGTCTTGTGCTATATATATATATGAGGTAATCTTAGTTTAGTTTCTTGCATTTTATTAGTTAATTTGGCCTTTGAAGGGGTGTTGTCATCCAGTAGGATAGGATTCATTACGCTTGTTTGCTTCTTATATCCTATTGTCTTTTTATATTAGAGATATTTGATTTGCATATATATAGGTTTAATTAACATGCTATCCAGATCTCTTTTGTAGGAAGCACCATCTTTAACAAAATATTGTGCAAGTTTTCTAAACTTGATAAGTCCTCATGCTTGGAGAAGTAGCTGGACTAGATTGTACCTTCTACATGCTCTAAGCCTCTTGAGAACGTAGTCCCTCAACTTTCCACTGGGAGACTTCATTGCCCAAGGATTCCACCTATCAAGATTTTCTCTCTCTCTCCCAAATTCAAAAACTTCTTGGTTACTTTCATGTGCATGCATAAGTTCAATCTACATTTCAAATGAAAATCCAAAGTAGAATCAGTTTTGCATGCATGCATGCATAGATCTAGATTGCATGTTTAAATTTGCTATCATTTAAGCTCTAGCACTAAAATTCATTTTTTAGCAAGTATTTTATATCTAAATCTCAAGGCTAAAAGGTAGAATCAATTTTGAGAGCTTTAAATTCTTTATTTGGCAATCTTAGTGCCTTTTGTTTGCTGTCCCAAACAGCAAACAAAAACCACTAAGAAAGCTAGCTTTTTGCTTGCTTTCTTGGTTACTTTTCACTAACTTTCCATAAACTTTCACTTGGTAATTTTTGTGCAAAATCTAACATCTTTTGCAAGCTATCCTACAGTAATTTTGGGCATCTTTATATCACATTAGCTTGCTGTTTTTGCAGGTTTAACGAACATCCAAGAGCATAATCTGCCCAATTTTCGAGGATTCGGAGCATCCAAGACCCCTCAAGGCACGTAATCCTCCTCCTAGTCTCATTTTTTCTCTCATTTGGTAAGTTTGTTTGGCCCTAGATCTATAAAAGGCCATCAAGCATCCTTCTAAAAGATTGTTATTTAAAAGAAGTAGTCGGATAACCCACTAGGTCTTCCATCCCCCCTACCCACGGGGGGAATTGTCTCTTTTTTGCATTTTGCATTTAGCATTCATCCATTTTTTCTAACTTAAAAGATAAATCAATCTAAAACGAACCCATGCACAACAAAACATTTTTCTTTTTGTTTTGGATTAGTTAGTTTAGTTCCATTTTCAAGTTATTTCAATTTGGCAAAGTAACGAATCTTCCCCATCAAGTCCTTGATATACTCTCGGCCTCGCAAGGTTGCTTGATCTTGCCATGATTCAGAGAGGGATTTGATTGTGCGGAGTAGTCTAACTAGGGAAAACCTCTTACCATTATTGCTCAATATGGGATCCATACCAACAAGTTGCTTGTGAATTCAGGAGGATACTTTGGGATTCGCTCTCTCCCCGTTGGAAATCCTTGCAATCTCGCTTGTACCCATTTGAGGGATAATAGTTAGGAGGAAACACATAATAGTTTAGATCTTTCATTTTCACACTTACAATCTCCAACAATCATGAGTAGATTTGCACTATCGATCCACTTCACTCAATTAATCTAAATCCAAGTGAAAACCTCTAACTAATCAAACTTACCAAGAGCATTGCAAAACACATTTCGCAACAATACATACATTATTGGCACTGATCTACAATATTTCCATCTTGCTTATTATCAGTTGTTCTCATTTACTTTCAAGCACTCTCATTTTCTTTCTATCATTTGTCTTTAAGTATTTCATTTGCTTAATACCATTCGCAGAAGGAAACTTTTACTGTGTCATTATATGTTGCTAGATTAGTTGTATTTGCTTTTGGTTTCATTTAACTCCTAGAATTGTATTGTAATTAGCTTCAATCAGCCTTAGATTCTTTTATTAGGGACTACCCCCCTTGGCTTCGCTAGGAGTTAGCCTAGACAAAGGAGTCAAGTATCAGGTGACAACACCTTGACTCGAGACTCGTCGTCGAGGCCGCACCCAGTGGATTGAAGATTTCTTCCACGTGACCCGAAGTGTGGATTAGGCGGTGACACCTCCCATTGCCCTTCAACTATTCATTGGGATGATGTTCGATACTTAATTGTGTCTAAATTCGAAGAGCACTTCGATGATCCTATTTGTTCACTGATAGCAAAATGGTGATCCTATTCGTTCATAACTTAGCAAAAGACGCCAACTTCTTCTAGCCAAATTACTTAGAAAATGATCAAATTGTCAAGCAATCAAGAAATTTTAAACATGGCAGTTGTTCACTTCCAGGATTTATGCTCTCTTTCAAAGTTCATTTTAGATGAACAATTCAACATGCAGATTTTGTAGTTTTTCAGGAAGATCTTCATCAAAGCACAATTCAGAAGTTTTTCTAGCAATGCCTACCAAATTTCCCCAAACAACATCCATGTCAAGCATCCCCTCTATGTTCCTCGTGTCTAAAGACCCACCTAAGAATACAAAACCATTTGAAATAGGAATTGATCATCAGTTTTGCAAACTCTAGTGACATTCTCATCCTCCTCGTTAGTAGTATAATTGATGACAATATTATTCCTTTCTTTCTCCTCCTTTCTTTTAGCCTTTGTTTTGAGAAGCTCAGTTGTTCTGACTTAAAAATTACAGGTTATATGATTTGGTTTTCCACAATAATAGCAACATACCTTTACCACTTTGTTGTTGACCTTGCTTTTACCCATTTTCTTGCCTATTTTGCTTTCATCAAGAAGGGCATTTTCTTGAGTATTCACCTCTTCCGTCAAGCATTTTTCTTCTACAATAAGGGTAGATATCATCGTCTCTGAGGACTGTGAAGGCCATTAACTAAGTGTGAATAACACGTTGCTACAATTTGAGGGTAGATTGTTTAACAATATTGTTTTAACATCTTCTTCTTCAGCATTTAAACCCTCCTCTACTAATTGTTTCATAATAGACCCTCAACTCATTTAACATGACATAGCTACAATGCTACTTATTTTGAACCTAAAAAGAAGTTGATTCAAAGAAAACTTAGTATTCAACGCTTTAGACCTAAATGGTCCATTCATCTCATTCCAGATTTCTTTCGATATTTTTATAAGTCAAGATAGTGCAACTCAAAGTCAGATATACCAAACATAATGATGAATTTTCCATTGTTGTCCTTATTCTACCATTCTACAATTTTGACTTCTTGTGTAGGTTTTGAGTCAATCCCACTAACTAATCCCTAAACATTTTTGTGATTCAAAATACAAATGAGTCTTGACCTTCCATGTATGGAAATCAATGCCATTCAAGAGAGGCATTGATTTCAATAATAAAAATACCTCCATGTTGTCTAGTAAATCTCTCAAAAATTCCATAGCTACAATGCTACTAATTTGAACCTAAGAAGAAGTTGTTTCAAAGAGAACTTAGCATTCAATGTTTTTGACCTCAATGGTCCATTCAACTAATTCCAAATTTGTTTTGACATTTTTTATAAGTCAAGATGGTGCAAACTAAAGTCAACTATACCAAACCCAAAGATGAATTTGCCATTTTCGTCCTTATCCCACCATTCTAGAAGTTTGTCTTATTGTGTAGGTTTTGGCTCAATCCCACTAACTAATCCTCAATAAAGGGTACAGTTCCTTGGCCCTCATCGAGAGATAGTGCTTCCTGATCTAGTTTCAGAATATCTTGTCCAAAATCTACCTCATGGAGGCGATTATTAGACCCATAGTTCTCTACGGCTTCGAGATCTGGGGGCCAAGCTTGTTACAGATAGACTGGGCCAGGTTGGAGAGGGTACAAACCCTACTTCTAGGGCATATCATACGTTGCAAACGAGCGATTTTGCATCCCATTATTTAGGCAGAATTCGATGTCCACTCATTCCGCCTTGAGGTCATTTTCCGCCAAGTCTCCTTCTTTCATAGAGTCGAACTTTCAGTGACTCTACCATCGGGAGAGAAAAGTACCCCTACCTTGCTCTTTGCTCCTCGGAGGCTCTTGCTTCGGTCCCCCCTCAGGCCATGCACATGGTTGGTTATCAAAGGCATCTTGGCTTCTCCAGTCGATGACTATTTCCTCATAGCACCTTGCCCCGTTCAGTTTCCCCCTTGATGCATCGCACCATCTCTTGCCGACTAAACAAGTACTAAATTAGGCTATCAGAAAGGACATCTACAAACTGTACATTCAGGTCACTTGGACCTTGCCTCCAACAATCCTGTGCTTGAAGATGTCCTTTTATCTAGAGCACTTTTTGGAGCTGCGGGATGACATCATCGTCCGGCCCCCCTATACACATAGGCATTGGATACACTCACTCAAGATCCCTTTGGGACAACTCCAGGTTGGATCTCATCGACTCCAGATTGAGACGGACTGTCATATACCATGGTCTGATAGGGCCTACCAGATGTGCCACTTACAGGAGTCGGAGACAAAGATGCACCTCATCTTTAGGTGCCCCATTTACTATGAGATCAAAAGACACTACCATTGCCTCTATAGGAACTCAAGGGGTTCACTCTCTACTTTCTTCCAGTACCAGGACCAAAGATGCCATCCCTCTTCATCAAGGAGATCTTCAACCACGAATCTCAGCGCCTATATCATATGCCCTGCCTTGGGATAACCAGGACAATCACCTCATACTTTCATGTTGATCCATCAGATTGGAGGAAGAAACGGTAGGAAAAGTCCCAAAGTGCACCAGACAGTAAATTGGTGAGGCCTCCTATCTCTCCTCAGCTTCCCCCTCAAGGAGACAGATCTTTATCATAGAGACTGGTTCGAAGGTGTCAAACTTTACATCAATCCATACTTCCTCGGAGAGTCAAAGGGACAAGCTCCAAACAAATCCAAAGCAGGGCACCCCCCGTCCATCAAACTACCTCCCAGATGCAAATGAGTTGCCAGAGGTCTATCCAGAGTTTCTTTCCTTCGACCTTGGATGCTAGGAGTATCCCCCGCTCTTACATCCCCTCAGGATCATACAATCGAACCCCCTAATAGTTCCTGAGGACTCCGACAATGATCCAGTGCCCAGTTCACCCCCCTCGCCCTCAACCATCAAACCCGAGAGACCTTGACAACCTCGTATTTAGACCTTTCTCTCACTCTCTCCCTCTCTCTCGACAGACTTTCGAGTTGGACATAGTCACTTATATTTTGGATCACAGTACTTTTGTCATGGTTATATACAACTTTAGGTTGCATTGCTTTAGGTTTCTTTCTTTATGTTATTTTTGACATTATCTAGTAGTTGTGCTTGCAGTCCCACATTGTACTCATACTTGTTATAGTCTTCAGTCCCATTGACCTACTTTTGTGGTCATTCATTGGACATTAATAAAATTATCCTATCTTATCTTATGCATCAAAATACAAATTAGTCTTGACCTTCCAAGTATGGAAATTATGGTTATTCAAGAGGGGAATCGATTTCAACAATAAAAATATCTCCACATTGTCTAGTAAATTTATCAAAATTTAAGGAACTTTAAAATACCTTTAAATAAGTGTAGAATTCTTTCAAATGTTGAATGTGTACCCTAGACATCTCTCCTTTGTGCAACCCTAGCAAATGAATATCCATATTTGGGTTCATGGCCAATGAAGATAAGAAATAACTCTGAAGACACTCTCAAGTCAAATAGGACGGGCACCTAACTCAACTTGAACAATATTTTGGGGGATCATTCACTTGCATGGATCATGCAGTGGAGCATTATAGTCTAAACTCTCTCCACACGTGCCCAATACATAGGCCCTAAATTGGGGCCCCAAATCGACAAGCCATATAGTACAATTGGTTTTATGTTCACATCAAAAAGACGCATATTTGATGGGATGTGCTAGAAGTGTATTTGGAAACACTGGCACTCAAGCATGGAAAGAGAGCCATACCCCTTACAAAGTTGGGATTGAGGGGCTAACTTCATGTTTAGAGTGGGACCTGTTATCCCCTAACCTAGGGATAACTAAGGAGATTATGTCTCGAGGCCCACAGGTACTAGACATGGAGTATCGAGAGCCATATTGACTTGAGCATGGCCCTGGAGGGCCCATCTTTCTTCTTCAGCGACTCCATCCTGTCAGCAGCAGCAGCATCCATCCCATCGGTCGGGTCCTTCAGCAGCAGTGGGTCTTGCTCCATGAGGTAATGAGTCCGAGTATCATGGTATGTGTCACTCTAATTCTCAAAACAATTGAATATGTGCATTTAATTCTTTTTGCTTCATGGCGTATGCTTGGACTTTATGCCTTTCCACTTGTCCACACCTGGGAGGAATGATAGGATGCCCTAGCAAGTTGGTTCCCTTAGGATTTGAGTTGTCACTGGGTGGGTTCATGAAAGGTCATCGTCCATTCCCACCATACTTATCACTTTTCACCATTTTCCCTCTCATCCATCCCCTGCATTGGTTCGGCCATTGGGTTGGCCAAGCTAGCTAAGGGTTGTACCTTACCTTGTGGGAAGAAGGGGCTAAAGGCCCAGAGGGTAAAAGTAGCTAGCAAAAGATAAAAGCCAAAAGAAGAAAACCTTCAGATGCTTCGCTTAGGGATCCCCGAGAAAGTAATAAAAGGCTTCTCAGCAAGAAACGAAGGGACCCATAAAATAATAAAATCAAGACCTAGTTGGAGGATAAGGGGTCTCATCACGAGCCAGCCTATTAGGTCCATGGGCATGTAGCAGTATGACACTACCATTCAGCTGGTCACCACGCCAGGGTAGTGGCTCTTAGTGGCATAGCCAAGAGAAAGGGGGTCTCATCACGAGCCAGCCTTCTCATCTCCGTGAAATGCTTGTGGGTAACATTGTCACCATTGGTCACCACGCTAGGTCAATGTCCCCTAACTAGTCTCTTGAAAGAAAAAGCAATAAGATAAAAAGGTAAAAGGCATTGAATGGGCTTGGAAACATTTGCATCCATGACAAGGTGCAACTCAC
>ML839352.1:34897-45780 GCA_009831015.1 Picea engelmannii | reverse complement strand
GAATCATGCATAAACCATGCATCAACCTGTACCTCAACCTGTAATCAACCTATACCATAAACAAGTGCATCAACCATGCACCAAACTGTACCAAACAACCTGTAATCAACCTGTACCATAAACAAGTGCATCAACCATGCACAAACCTGTACCGTGAACAAGTGCATCAACCATGCACCAAACCTGTACAAATAACCTATCACAACAACCTGTCAAAACAACTTGTCCAAACAACCTATCACAACAACCTATCTCATCAATATTATCAACCAAATCAGATCTACTCACCGATATCAATCACCAAGACAACTCTCAAATATGTGCATGAACCAAGCATAACACAACAACTCATAATCATCACCAAGATCAACACGTGCTTCTAATAATACAAGTATTCTACATCATCCATAAAACAGGTGTCAACAATACTACTAACAAGTGCCACCAACCATGTACCAAGTATGTACCAATAATGTATCAACTATGCATCAACTATGACTTATCAATATGTACCAACATCATCAACTATACACCTCATGTATGTGCCAACTCATCAACTACTTGTTTCAACCATGTACCCAACATGTACCTCAACCAAATTCCCTCATCAATTTCATCATCCAAATCTGATTTGTAACTATGTAATAGACCTATTCTATATGATCACATACCTGCAAACCTTCCTTAACTTTAGCAACAAGAGACTGACATTTTAATCAAACTTTTCTTTAGTCTCACATGACTAGTTTTGGATTAGCCACAAACCCTATTTTCCACGGAGTGTAACTCAAAAAATACAACGACACAAAAGCTAAAAATTTTACCACGGATACTTGGATATTTTTCCTCAATGGAATAGCAATTTAAGGGTCTGAATCATTCTATAAAAATAGTTATTGCGAAAATGGTGAGATGACATGTAAATAACATACCTTAGAAAGCATCATCAAAAGAATTTATCCTTCCTTGAATTCCAACCTTCTTTTCTTCACCTTCCCTCAGAAATTTGGCTTAGATATCCTTTGGTTACCTCAGAAACCTATAGATATTCAATATTATCAAGGTTTATTTAAAATGAGAGAGCCTTGCCTCTTATTTATACTCTCCAAGTAGCTTCCTTAAAAACATCTTCTAGGTCACTTTTCCCACTTTCCTTATTTTAGGGTTAACCCACTTCTAATTTCTCCATTAAATTTATTATTTAAATAATTTGTTTTTTATTCACTTTGAATTATAGTACAATCATCCCTTCACTTTATTATTTACCTTCTAAAATCTCTAAACCACTTAGACTAATTTGACCTTTTGGGGCTTCTAGATGACATATGGGGGTCCTCCAACTTCGTAAGGCCATAACTCTCAAACTGTGAGGAGTTATGTAATGTTCCACATACCACCGGAAATAGAATGACATGTAATATCCATATAGAATAGTATTACCTGAAAATATATAAAAACTCATACCATTATCCATTAAACAAACTTGGGTCCATTACCCAAACCTGGGTTCTCCAACTTCTCATGCCCATAACTCCCTAACCATGAGGAGTTATGTGATGTTCCACATACCATCGGAAATGGAATGACATGTACTATCCCTATAGAATATTGTTACCTTAAAATATATTAAAAATCATACCATTATACATGAAACAACCTTGGGTCCATTACTCAAACCTTTTTGCTACAGGAATTTGCTACCAGACTTTCTCCAAGGGTTGACATCAATCACTAATGATTGAAATCAATATACAATATAACTCTCCAATGGTTGGCATCAATTACAACCAACAATACATACCAACTATCCATCAACCTAATCCAACTGTCTAACATAATTCTTTCCTGAAGAAGCTCTATGGAATAGATAAAAGGACTTCCAGTTGAGCATGAAGACACGAATATGGTGCTTGAAAAGAAGAGCACCAGAAGGATAACAAGCTTCAAAAGCAAGGGCAAGGAGATTTTTAAAGAATTTTGGATTGTAAATTGTATATAATGCACTGAGAATATTGCATAAATAAGGGGGAGGGGAATGCAATACCCTAGGTTGATCTCCTGTTATAATTGTACATATTTTTTATAGGCTGGTGAGCCATCATATTATAGGCCAGAGTGCCTATGTGATTATTAGGCCAGAGATACTAGATGCTAAAATTCTAGTGGGCATATTATTGTAACATATAATCATTCATAATATTAATAAAAATACATCACTACTACAAACCAACCAAACAAAAGGGTATGGGGGGATAAACTCCACTAGAAAGGGAAAATGAGGGCTAAGAGTCTAAGGTTAAGGGGCCAATCCAGGGACTTAGGCCTAGGAATAAAATAGTATTATTCCTAAGTCCTAAATTCATATAACATTATGTTGTGTTATCTTAAGCTCCCAAAAAAAAGGGAACGAATTACATAAAGGGGGAAAAGCTAGTCCCTTATTTTCCAAGTGTCACATATGGCAGATTGTTGGCACAGGGTCAGACCCAGGGTTCAATGATCAAGAGCACACCAACAAAACCCTAACTACCGGCCCTTTCGGCAACACCTGTGAACCATATGAAGTCTCACTCGAGGTAGAAGCAGGGGTGGTTGTAGGACTCATATGTCTGCAACCTTAGCTAGGACAAAGATCTGTGATTATAACACCTTATCAAATCACTTAGTAATTACAGTTCATCAGTATTAAACCAGTATCTAATTCACAGACAAAACCCTAATTATAAAGCATAGCAGTATTCAACCAAATCTAGTATGTTCAAGCACTAAGCACATCCACTTAGGTCATATATAGCATTCATCCATATTATTAAGCACGTAGCATCAAAAAGTATATATATCATTCATATATATCAAAGAATATAAACAATTAAACATATAAACACATTAATACATTGCACAAATCAACCATAACACAAGATATACGTGGTTCACCCCCACCCTGGGGCTACGTCCACCAACTCTTCCTCTCTTTATTATCTTATGTCAAGCTTCTTACAAGCACAAAGCATCAAAAAACTACTCTGCATAGGACATGTGATCTGCGTGCACTTCACCAAATCCTCCTTCCCCAAGTAGATCTAGGCACAGAGCCTTACATAGTCTGCGCACAAAGCACTACAGATGACTTGCACTTAGATCTACAAGTCTTAATCAGGTCTTCTTGCACTTAGCTAGTACTCACACTCAGCCACCGGTCACTACTTACATTGCCTAGATTTCTATTTATATATTACAAAATAGGCCTAAGCATGGGTAAACCCATGGGCCGACATCCTCATACTCGTTACATAACCCAAAAATCCCTAAAGAGGGGCCGAGATCCTGCGATCTCCGCTTCATCTTGCACTTCTCCTTTGATAGCCTGTCGAAGTACCAAAAATAGGTCAAACATGACCAAGGATCCTCAAAACTTGGTCAAGGTCCAACATGCCCCCAACACTCACCTGTGACTCATCCCGAGTCACTCTGATCTAGGTAATTTTTCCTCAAAATCCTCAAGATGCTTTGACTTATTGTTATGCCATGGCCTCCTGCTCAGCGAACTCTTGGATAACTTCTTCGTTGACAGGTCCCTCTAAGCATTGTTCAGCCGCAGTGATGACTTGTTCTAGTTCTGCTCCTCGGCCTTCGATCTCTAAGAACAGTTGGCAAGCCTCATCCTGTATAGGTTAGAGCCTCTGAGTCACTTCCATAACTCTTCTTTGAATGGTGTAGACCTATTGTTGAGAAGTGCATTGCTCTTGGGATTGCTTCATCCTTTCAACAGCTGACAGGGGCTTCAATTGTACCTATATTGTTTCTGCTTGCTGCTTTGCCTCCTGGAGCTATGACTCCAGTGCCTTCATTTATGGATTCTCAGTGAGTCACTTATAAGTCTAGGCACTACGATCACTTAGTTGTTTACATTCCATGGCAAGGGCCTTTATTCTCTCAACTGCGCTTCGAGCAGTTACTTCTCTTTGATCCCTCACCTCTTGCGGAGTGTCAGGTACTATTTAGAGCTCTAAGTCGTTATTTGTTGTTGTAGTTGCTAGATCACTTCCACAAGATGATCTACTTGATGTTTGACTCGGTATTCTACCTTCATCTCTAGACCTGTCACAGAACGAAGTGCTTTGTTGATTTCTTCTTTCACTTCTCATTGCTCTACGAGAAATTGTTCTTTTTCTTGTTGAATCTTTTCTTTCTCCTCTTCAAACTTTTTCTGGAGAGAAACCTTCTCTTGCTCCGCAACTCGACATTTTTCTACAACTACTTCTTTCACTTTCTTCAAGGCCTGGGTGGCTTGTTTTGTTTCTTCTTGTGTGTGATGAAGGCAAGCTTCGGTCACATCAGCTAGTTTGTGGAGTTGGGCTGGCTCATCTCCCAACTCCGTTTATTTCGACGACAGAAGCACAATGGACACTGCGCGACTGGATTGAAGAGCCTGTTGTACCCCTTAGAGTTAGACCTTGATTCTGTCATACATCTCCTCCTACTTGGCTTCTTGTCTCTCCAATATTTCCTGTGAGGCAACATTTTTGTTGGCACAGGGGCATACCTAGGGTTCAATGCTCAAGAGCACACCAACAAAACCCTAACTACCTGCCCTTTCGGCAACACCTGCAAAGCAGATAAAGTCTCACTCGAGGTAGAAGCAGGGGTTGTTCCAGGACTCATATGCTTACAACCTTAGCTGGGACACAAATCTATGATTATAACACCTTATCAAATGTAATGATCCCAAGCCATTATGCAAGGATCATCACAGTTCTAGTGTCTTTTAAAAAAAAATCTGAGTGAGGTATTTCGTCAAACAATTTGTTGATCTATTTGTTTACTTGTGTTTACTTGTTGAATGGCCTCTTGATTTCGGCCTTAGATTTTACTGATGTGTTTATATGTGTGTATGCAGAAAATAATAAGAGTCAACCATGGAATATAACTCAACCATATGAAATATGATAGACAAGCAAAAACATCTCAACTGCTTTATTCATAAAATAGAGAAACCTGCTACAATGAAGATGTTGATCTAGAATGCTCAACAGGTGGCCAAGAAGATAGACAATAGAGATGCTACAAAATTCTAATGACAATATAAAATATGCCTCCAAAGGTTGGATAAGAGATGAAGACCAATGCCAAGTGCCAAACCCCTCAAGCTGGAAGATGCCACGCCCTACTGCAGTGTTGAAGCTCCTCAATATTTTGTCCCTCCTATCAAATATGTCCAATAACCCCCAGAAAGATGCCAACTGATAGATCGATAAACTATAAGGACAACCTAGATGTCCAAATCTCCAAATCCACTCTCAAACCCTGTATATCTGAAATCCTCCACTGAATGGTGCACCCAACTGGATGACTGAAGCCCTAGATAATTCGACCCTACTAAACAAGGCCTCTAAATGTTTTGAATGTCTCCATAAATATAGATCGGGACACTGCAAGTCACTAGGTGAATTCTCAGGGTCATATCTGAAGTGTAACTCCTCCAAACTGACTAGATCTGAATCTCAAAAACGCCCTCCTTCTCTTCAATTTGTCCCACTACTCTAAGAAATAATATGAACCATGAAACTCTCTCAGAAAGCACTAGGAATGATGGTGAAGACCCTACAAAAATAACCCAAGTGATGGAATCTCCAGAAACCCTACCAATCTCCTACAACGAACCTCTCTCCAAGGATGGTGCGCCCCTCCTACTAGAAACCCTCAACTGGTGCGCCCTCTCTCTATCTGCACATGAAACTGATGTAGAATCCCCCTGCAACTGAGTATATCTGGAACTAGAATGGTGTGGGAGAGTATTGCATCTCTAAGAACAAGCTTGGGACAATCTAGGTGGAATCTTTCACCACCAAATCGTCCTCTAGGGTTTGTTAAGTCAAAACCCTCAAAACCCCCAATGTTGGGCTCACTAGCTAGAAGCCAGATATCAAAAGATAAACATACCTGAATGAATGAGAAGAGGCCCTTGCCTTTCCTTTATAATTATGGCTCACCTTCTCCCTCCAAAGTGACTTTCATTTTATTAATATTTAATTAATTAATTAAATCACTTTAATTAATTAATTAACCTTTTTACCTCTGAAAAGCTCCTTATCTCTCCTTGTGGCTTCCCTGGCCACTAAAAGTCACTTCTAGCCATCCCATCCTGTAGTGTTTCTCCTCTGGATACCAATGAGCTATTACACTGAGAGGTTCCTCCAAGTAATGTGCCCAAAATGACCTCTTCAATGATTTCAATTAACTTATAGCTCAAAATAGTCAAAATCATGGAAATCGTCGGAATGCAACGAAACCAAATCCAACTTGTGCGAAATGGCTCATAATGATGGAATATGGTCATCAATGCAATCTGGACCCCAAAATGCCTCTCAAATACCCCTGTACTCGCTATAACATCCATCTAGCTACTCTGGTCATCATAAATCTCTGCACTGTGATGATGTCCCAAAGTGGGGACAATATTGTCCTCCCTGCTAGAAAATTGATTGTCCTCAAGAAATACCCAAATCCCTCCAAGTAAAATACCAGGATCCCATGTCCACCTGTGGAGTACATGATAAAACCCATCCAAAGAAGAACAATAGTACACTCTACCCCCTGTATCCTATATGAAGAAGTGAACTGCAATACTCTACAAAGCATAGTCCTAAAAGATATCAACCCTGTGAACCTCCTATACATGACACATGGCCTCATCTCGGAATGAGTCCATCCTCCAAATCTCTACCAAGATCCACATGGCCTCCATCAACTACACCTATTGATGCCATAATGAGGTACTGCAAGACCTCTGTGAGACACCCGTAAGAGGTGTGCTCCTCTCAACACTGAAGATCAATGGAAAGTTAGAATAACTTTCCCCTGCAATGGTCCACTCTCTCCCGTGAATCAGTGAAATGCCCAATCCTACAATCCTTGGATCCCATGCTAATCTCTATTCAATATCACCATGTTGGCCCTTCACTACTCTAACCATGACTATCTGCCCCCTACATACATTCTGAATCCTCCTCTCCTAGGTCCTCCAGTTGAAATACCTGTGACCATTGGACCTATTGTCCAGAAACTGTATCAGTAAAGACATCTCTATAGAAGAAGTACCTGTCCAAACATCTCCATGCCCTATCATGATGATCAAGTGGAAGGAAAGGTCTCGCCCCATAGGACAAGTACCTGCAGACCCACTCCAAGTCAACCCAAGGTGGAGTGTGTGGCTCTTTGGTGAAACCTAGGTCAACATGAACATCGTGCTAACAAAACAGACTCCTGGTTCCCATGGAAAACTTGGAAGTTTATCACTTCCAATCTTCTCTAACTACTCCTGTGTGAGACTGAGCACTGTCAGAAGCCCTATGTGCTCATCTACTACCACCTACCCAATGATGCTCTCTCTCATGCTAGATGCCATAAAGGTACTCATGTTAGGTGGCCTCGACCTAGGCACTCTCCATTCTCTCAGCCACTGTCTATCTCTCCTCATGTGACTGCTGATCTGGTGAAGGTTCTCAATCATAACTATGGGTTGTTGTAAAAGATTGGAATATGCATACTCCCCTACGTGTGTCTCCTCCCTACAATACCATACATCTGTCTGAACCTAACTATATATCTCGGTATGTCTCTGTGAACTATCCCCCATCACTGTATGCTCTGACATACTCATGTCGTCTCCTGCAGACTCATGTTGCATCATAGGTCTGGGGTGTGACACTGGATCAACCTCTACATGGAGTTCAACTTCTCTCAAAACACAAATGGAAGTGTCCTCCATCAACTGGTGCTCCTCTACTAGACCACCAACATCCTCTAACCATGTGACTAACTAATACATATGATTGTCCACTAAGACAGATGAAGCGGATCTCTGATGGATCTCCTCAGGAGACTCATATGTCCTAGACTCTGATTCTTGAAGGGTGGTCTGTGTGCCTTCCAAGAATCCTCGAGTGCTATCCAACTCCTTCTCCCTTAGAGCCTCATGATACATCTCACCAACCCTCAGTAGATAATCCCTATCTGTCAACAACTACTAGTAGTCATTCCTCATCATAGACACTCTCTTCCTAAGAGTGTGAAAATCATCCATGGAAAATCCTCCATCTGAGCCACCCTGTGCCACTGATGTTGTCCAATAGTAATCTGCCATCACTACATGCATGTCATCAATACGTCTAGTGGCTTCCCTAATCATAGCCTCACTAACTCTCAATTGTGCTGCTAACTGGTGTGACTCCTGATCATGGTCATACTGAGGTGCCATCTCAGACCCCTCACTGCTAGTGTTGGTCCTGCTAGTGTCAACTCTAGAATCCCAAAAAACACCCTCTGCATAAAATGACAGGATGATTTGTCCAATGTATACTATGTTGTTGGGTACTCCTATCTACCACTGCACCCCATCACTAGATGCTATCTCCCCCTGAATCACACTGTACCATGTATGGGTCGCCGTATCCTCCTGTGCACTCAACCTGCTACTATCATCTGCGCCTGGATCCCATGTAGCTATATTCAAACATGTTCTATGGTCATCCTGAATACTAAAGAGTGCATCCTCATCAATGCAGGACGATCTTGGAAGTAAGTGCTCCATCAACCTGTCAACCTCTGCAATCTACTCAACTAATGGAGTCTTCAATAACTGTGACTCAATCTCCTCTAGTTGATCTGTATGTGTAAGGTTCCTTGTTTGTACTCCCTGTAGCTCCTCCTGGATCAGTGGATCTACATGTCCATGGTGTGAAACCCTCACAATAGACTCACCCATCACATCTGACATGCCATTGATCTCCTCATGTTACGTGGCTATCATGGGTGTATGAAAGGGTGACAAATGTGTCACTGCCCTCATGGGGAGCTCATCCGATCTAGGTGCTAACATGTGTGACTCCTCACTAGTGCCACCACTCTGTTGAGGCGTAAGGTCATCAATGTTATGTGACATGTCTGCTGAGACACTGGGGCTATCGTCCTATCCATCCAGCTACCTATCCACTACACAAGTGTCATCCTCCTCCTCCAGTGTGCAAGAATCACTAGCCTATGTGCAAGAGTCATCCTCACTATCCTCTGAGGTAGAGTCACTATCACTAGCCTCTGTGCAAGAGCCATTGTCATCATCTAACTACTCTAGATCAACATCTATCGCTCCATCCACACACACCTCATCCTCCCTGTCATAGTATTCCTCAATAGTGTTCTTTTGATCCCTACACCGATGATCGGGTTCCCACATCCCCTTGCAATAGTGACAAGGTTGTGTGCTCCTACTGGGCATGGGGTTTCTCTGTTCTTCCCACCATCTAGCTACTTCTTTTTTATTTTCACCTGCTATGATGATCCCTTGTAAAATATCCCATTTGCTCCAATGGGGATTTCTATAGGTTTCATATTGTGGGAAGGTTATTATAGCCTTAGTTTCCTCTCTAAGGTCGTCATACATGATCTCCAAACATGATATCTCAAAGGCTATCTTATCCATTTCTTTCCAACTATCCATTTATCCCTATGAAAGACCCATCAGGTTTGCAGGATTTAAGCTCTGATACCACTGTAATGATCCCAAGTCATTATGCAAGGATCATCACAGTTTTGGTGTCTTTTAAAACTTTTTCTGAGTGAGGTATTTCGTCAAACAGTTTGTTGATCTATTTGTTTACTTGTGTTTACTTGCCGAATGGCCTCCTGATTTCAGCCTTAGAGTTTATTGATGTGTTTATATGTGTGTATGTAGAAAATAAAAAGAAGAGTCAACCATGGAACATACCTCAACCATATGCAACATGATAGACAAGACAAAACATCTCAACTTCTTTATTCATAAAATAGAGAAACCTGCTACAATGAAGATGTCGATCTGGAATACCCAACAGATGGCCAAGAATATAGACAATAGAGATTCTACAAAATTCTCCCGAAAATACAAAATAATCCTCCAAAGGATGGATAAGAGATGAAGACCAATGCCAAGTGCCAAACCCCTCAAGCTAGAATATGCCATGCCCTGTTGCAGTGCTGAGGCTCCTCAATATTTCGGCCCTCCTGTCAAATATGTCCAATTAGCCCCAGAGAGATGCCAACTGATAGATCGGGCAACTGTAAGGACAACCCAAATGTCCAAATCTTCAAATCCACTCTCAAACCCTATAGATCTGAAATCCTCCACTGAATGGTGCGCCCCACTAGATGACTGAAGCCCTAGATAATTCGGCCTTGTTGAAGGAGGCCTCCAAATTCTCTGAAACTCTCCAGAAATATAGATTGGGACACTGCAAATCACTAGGTAAAGTCTCAGGGTCAGATTTGAAGTGTAACTCCTCCAAACTGACTAGATCTGAATCTCAAAAATGCCCTCCTTCTCTTCAATTTGTCCCACTTCTCTAAGAAATAATATGAACCATGTAACTCTCTCAGAAAGCACTAGGAATGATGGTGAAGACCCTGCAAGAAGAACCCAAGTGATGGAATATCTAGAAAACTTGCCAATCTCCTACAACGAACCTCTCTCCAAGGATGGTGTGCCCCTCCTGTTGGAAACCCTCAACTAGTGCGCCCTCTCTCTATATATTAAGGTCCTAACCCGCACATAGGTAGATCAATGTATTTAGATGTAATAAAGGTCAATATTAATAAGGCCTTTCAATAAAATAGAATAAGGTAGATGTAAGAAGACCTAATAGAAGATTTCGCTTCTAGAAGGATCTTCCTCTAGATGCTTCTCTTAATAGACATATTTAGTATAAATAAGGGTCGAGGGTATGAAAACCCTAGCTAGGATATTATTGTAACAGAGCGTTGCTCGACTGGAGGTTGCCCCCTCGAAGAGGCCTGTGAACATTGCTATCTGAATCAAACTGCTATTTCTATTGCTATTTCGTATATCATTT
>ML839352.1:17433-29981 GCA_009831015.1 Picea engelmannii | reverse complement strand
GATAGCCCCTAGGATAGAACTAGTGAATACATCTGATCAGACCATCTAATCCTGATCAGATAGCCTTTAGGAAAAATAATACCTTAACCCAACAGTTTAATCTGGGTTATTCATCTTGAGAAGTAGGTTAGAATGTAGATTAACTGCTTGGCCTACCTTGCCCAAATAAAACCATATTGATAAAGTTGTTACCTCATGACTCCAATGCCTAAGTGTAGTTGAAATAAGTTCCCCTTGTTGGTGTGTATGAGAAAAATAGAAGAAAAACCCATGAAAAAGCACTAATCCTAAGCTTCCATCACACACGACATTTTTCGCCCCTGACATATGTTTCGGTCACTTTCCAATGGTCTGGATCTCATCGCCCAGATCAACAGCTCACAGAGAATTCTGGACCCCCACTAGCGTTCTTCTTTTAAACAAAGGGGGGGGGGGTCCGGAATCTGCGATAACATTCAAACAGATCTGGACGGTCCAGGGAAGAGCGCGTGAATCCACGGCTCATATTGGATTTCGGACCCCCCCCCCACCCATTCTGCCTTTAACGGAGGGGGGGGGTCCGGAATTGATTATAAATCGGGCGCACATCTAGACGGCTCTTGATCTAGTGCTCAAATCGGCGGTTCACATTGAATTCTGGACCCCCCCCCTTCGTTCTTCCTTTAATGGAACGGGGGGGGTCCAGAATTGATATTAAGGAGCAAGCGGATCTGGACGGCCATAAAACGAGCGCGCGGATCAACAGACCACGTTGGATTCCGGACCCCCCTTGGTGTTCTGCTTTTAATCAAAGGGGGGGGGTCCGGAATGAATATTCCTTCCAACGGGCCCCTTGTTACGTATGGCACGTTTCTATTGGTCCAGAGGTCACATCCCCCACCTGCTACCTGACATCCCATCACCCCCGGACGTCATCCTCCACTAAGCCCACTCGACCCACTTGCTACTAGGGTCAGGTCACTTCCCATAACTTCTGTCAGTCCAGGTTGTCAGTCCCGTGACCCCCTTCACTCGTGAACAGCACCCTTTGGTGACTTTTACCCCCAATCACCAACCTCCACGTCAGTCGTCTGTATACTTTGGTTACCGTCACCTGCCATATCACCCCAAGTGGCCCGTTGTCCATTAATAACTAGATAATATTCCCGTTGTCATGCTGACCATTTTCCCGCGTCCGACCGACCCAGTTTTGAATAAAAGTACTGGTGTGCCCCTTTTCACTCATTATTCATCGCTCGCACCAGAACCATACATCGCTCCAGAGAATGTATCTATCATCTTCCCATTGCTTCCCCGTCGTTTTCCCTCCACCACCAGTAGACCCCACTAACATTGTTTATTGCAAGTACAGTTGCTGAAATGGTATCTAAGACGAAGCAAGCTGAAGAGGAAGAGAATCTATTCGTTCCTCCTCCGGTCATCCTAGATAAAATCCCCCTGGTCGATAAAGACCACTTAATAGCCGATACCGTATGCAGTTTTGACTTCTCTGATCTCCAGTCGTGGCTCCGGGAAGTTTTCATGGACCAGAGCGACGAAATTGGACTCTGGGAGTCCAATTTACCTCTGTATCTCTTCCCTCAAATCCATAATTTCCCTGAGTTTTCCCTCCATTGCCAGGCCCACTACGTCCCTGACCAGAAAGCCATCCTTTCTTCATCCGGGGATGCTCTTTTCTTCATAACCCCTGATAATATCGACCAGATGCTACAAATCACCCAAGCAGAATCTGTGTCACCCTTTAACTTAGAAATCCTCACCGAGCTTTACCAGAAAATGACCTTCCCACAAAGAGCTCAGATTTTCGAGCTTTTTCTTCCCACTTCAGCTCCACTCCCGTCCACCAATCCCCCGTACCCCTCGTCTATGTTTTCCACCAAAGGGAATCAGATTATTTCATCTCTGTGTGCCCTGCTTGGGTACTATTCTGATCAGTGGGTGGACGAGCCCATCCTGGGCTTTCTATATATCTTCTCAAATGATGAACAGCCAACCATGCAGTTCGATTACAGCACTTTCCTAGCCAATAATATCCATGAGCAGTTCATCAATTTTTCCATCGAAGGCATGTTTAGATATTCATCCATTATGGCTTACATGTTCCTCTATTTCCAAGCCGATAGGTTCAACTTCTCCATGTAGAATATGGACGCCGACGGAAATCCACAGCCAATCACAGCGTGGACTTCTCTTCTAAAACAAAATTTGGTTGAATATGAATTCATGGCGTTCATTGACCGGTTTTACCACCCTGTGGTAAGTATGTTGCGTGGCATGCCTGAGCCGCGAATTAATGATGAGGTCCAGAGAATCCTGCACCTCTCGGACAACGTTCAGACAAGAGACTGGTATTTATGCCAGAATCACATAGAAATCAGAATCTTTGGATGCGAATTGGCACCTTATAAACTGCCTCAGTATGTACCGGTAAGGGTCTTCGCACTAGAATATATAAGGCAGATCATGAATTCTAACGATATTCACTTTGTTTCCCTTAAGAAAAAGCAGCAGCTGAGAATCAAGGATCAAATTGGTCCTTTCATCTGCAACAGCCGAGGCGCAGGGGAAGAAGCCGATCGAATTTTG
Source organism: Picea engelmannii (assembly GCA_009831015.1). Lineage (NCBI taxonomy): Eukaryota > Viridiplantae > Streptophyta > Pinopsida > Pinales > Pinaceae > Picea > Picea engelmannii. The sequence goes on along the minus strand of ML839352.1, from coordinate 27,395 downwards.
AAGGGGAAAAAATTCTCTACGAGTTTCATCTGGCGCTATGATCCTCATGGGATCATTTCAGACATGAGGGTAAAAAACAAAAATACCTCGTATATTCACGAGCCCAATCCAGACATCGAAAATTTTGCGAATCAGACAGTATGGCTACCTGATACTTTGTTAGACTTGGAACAGCAGGTGCCCTCAACAAGCGCGCTACCTGCTACCACACCTCAGGTCCTCAAGGAGAAGAGGCCCCGGCAGGAATCATCTCCTCCTATAATTGAGGTGTCTTCAGAGGAATTCCACATTCACTCCAAGAAGCCGAAGACAGTCTCAGCCCCCGGCACAACAGTGGAAGCTACCACAGTGACTACCACAGTGACCACCACTGGGGCCAAGTAATTCACTCTGCCCTTCGGCTCTAGTCAGCTTAAGGAAGTAACAAAGGCATTGAAAACCACTGATTCTCCCTTGGACACTCCCCCAAGTAAGACTGGGCCCAAGCTGGGCATCTTTGAAAAATATGACTTGATCAGAAAGAAGAACCAGACGCTCACAAGCATCACCTATGCACAGTTCCAGAAGCAGTCATCCACTGCCCAGCATAGACTCCTTTCAGCGTTTGATACAGAAAAGGGTAGGATTCATATGGCATTCCTACAAGCATAGGTGGCGGATCCCAAGGTGATTTCTGATTACAAGAGGGCAACGTTTGAGTTTCAAACAAAGGATGTGCATCCTGCAGATCATATGGATCTGCACAAGCAAACGGGGGAGATGATTTTCCACACTCTGGCCCACACTTCAACTTCTGCATCTAAGTTTCGGATAGCTTTGAGCAACGCCCAGACTCAACTGAAGCTGGAAAAAATATCTTCCTTCACGAAAGAAAACAGGATAAATACATTGGAAGAACTAGTCGTCAAGATTGGTTATGACCCGGTGAACGTCAAGGCTACCGAAGAAATGATTAAAAAGAAAAATGCCAACATCGCCTCACTGAGAAAATAGCTAAAGCTCCCTCCAACAGAGGACCCGCAGGCAAAGGAGATAGCTGAAAAGGAAAGTGAAAAAGATGAGATGTTGAGATTACTCCTTGAGTAGAATGCTCAGTTAAAGGAGATGGAGGCCGAGATGGAAAGACTGTTAAAGGAAAAAGAGCAGGCGAAGCCAATGGAAGGAATTCCATTGAGTGTCATCCCTATCGCAGGATTGAGCACAATGGCAGTGACAGTCATTCCATCTGCAACATCAGTGCCCCTACCTGAAGGAGCGACAGACCTGGCCAAGTCTATGGAGAGAATGAACCTGCAAGAGTCGGAGATCAGCAGGCTTAAGAAAGAGGTGGGGAATCTCCAAGAGCTGACGACTTCTTTCCAAACAAGTCTTTCAAAATATAAGCAGGCGAATGAGCAAATCAGGAAGGAGTTACAGCAGCTCCAGAAACAGACAATGGCAGGAAAAACTCTGGCCGAGGTCAAAGAGATCGTGTGGACTGATATTTCTAGGTCCATCAATGAAATCTGGCCAATGGTTCAAATTATGTTTGAACAAAAGGAGTTGCTCGAGAGGAGCAAACAGGTTGTGGAGAAAATTAGAGTGAAGCTGGGGGACATGCCAGCTCAAGCCAATTAAATCATAAGATTCCTGAATTCCAAGACCTGGGAGGAACTCGAGGAATTGAAAATTGAAGACAGGACCAAGACCATATTGGAGGTGAAGAGAGTTCTAACCAAAAGAGGTCTCATGCTACAGTTAGAAGAGAAGATCCAAGTCATGGACCAAGGAGTGCAAAGGTTTTTCAGCAAAATAGATGCTCTGCAAAGAAAGGGTCTGCCTGGTATGAAGGTCATTAATGACAAGTTGATGACCCTCCCTGATTATAAGAAAAGGTTGACTGAAGCGTCCAGGGATAGTTCTAAGTTTGCAGGTATACAGGGAAGCATCATAGGAAGAGCATTCATGGATGCCTTGCAGTTGGATATTAGTATCCAGCACGAAATTAAGAACATCTTCGTCATCAAGCCTACATTTGCTAAGTACACAGACATGGACGAAGTGTACCGGAGGTTGCTTAAAGTCACAGTGCCAGGTCACATCAGATGGGAAGAACTGTGCGATCTACTAGACTAAGAAAATGAGCTGTTGCATCCAGTCACCTGTCCCATCAGAAGAGTTTGCGATGGCACCTCGCCAACGGCCTACCCCAGAAATTCATCAGACAGTTGCAATGAGTCATCAAAACAGTTTTGATTAGTTGAGTTAGTTAGTCTAAGAATAGTATGATTACATCCTGATCAGTTATGACAGGAGCGTTGTATTTTGTATTACAAATACTTCATTTTGAGATGTATTGAGGGTTGTTGATTCGCACACCCTATTGCTGTCAAAACTGTATCATTTTTTAGGAGATTCACCATTAATAAAGAAGAGGCAGTTCACAGGATTCTTGCGTATGTTCACTGGTGATGTGATTTTCTAAGTTAAATGTTTTTCTTTCTCTGTATTTACTTTGTTTTCTGAATCTAATCTTTACGAATAGCGTTATGTTGCAGGATTTATCTCTGATACCCCGTTTCCGATTCTAAAGATTTAAATGTTTATCTTCTAATGTCTTCAATTAAGAAATTCTTAACTGCTTGTTAATTGAAGTTATTTTCCTCACCTGTTCTTCCATTCATCATTTTAATTACTGAAAGATCCAGTGAATGTATTACCTCGCCTTGTGAAAATATTCTTTGGCATTTCTGGTTATTTCTCAGATTTGATTAAATACAGACCCCATAGCCCAATGGATGTGTAATTTGCCTCAACCAAAAAACCAATAATTCTTTCAACTAGCCTAATATCTTAGATCAAAACAAAGCTAAATCATATAGAGAGATCCCTCTCTGAAGCTGGAAGGGCTAGATCCCAGCTTTAAAAGCAGTTGGTTAAGGTTACCTTTGTAAGTTTCTTCTCTCCAACCTCTAGGAAATTTACTAAGTGCTAACATAAATGGCGACTCCACTGGGGACGAACTAAAACTGAATACCTCACTTTTCTTCCCCTAAAGAAAGTTTGACTCTGAGAAGAAAGTAACGAGTAGAGGTTGGTTAACTATGTACATATCATTTTTAGAATCTCCCTTTAAAGTTTTTTCCCTGTTTGATGTTCCTCTATGACTGTTCCTGCAGCAGTACAACCTAATATTGAGCCCGGACTAGCGAATCAAACGCATATTGCGTCAAACCTTTTTGACACAATCCTCAAAACTGCCAATAACCGGGAAGAACTCGAACGTTCATGGGAAGCCATTGAACGAGACATAGCTACTCAGGAACAACTGGAAGCTAGACGACGTCAACGTGGAAACCTCCCCTAGTTTCCTTCACCATAAAACTAAATATATATATATATATATATAAACCAAAAAGAGTTTTGGCTCCCAAGAAAGTTCACACTCGATCTCATCCAGACCTAGAACCCTCTACATCGATAGATAATCCCGAAAAGTTGCTCAGGCGAAAGACCTTAGCTACCAGTTCATCGAGTTACACTCCCCTTCACAAGTCTCCTTCCTTTTCTAGAGATCCAGATAACTTACAAAACCTTGATCTTGAGCCTTTTCCGCAACGAAACCTTGTTAGAACATGGTCTGAAACTTTTGTGTCTAAGCTTGTCTTCGACCCAACTACGTTGCAACCCCGAACCCCTGAAGTCTTGTCTCCTACGGCCAAGCTGCAAATCACCACCTCAGCACCGCCCAGTCCTTCATCGACTTTGTCTTCCGCCGCTGCCTCTCAAACCGCCCAGGTTGTCGTCCCACCTCCTCCACTCATCATGGCGGCTCGATATGCCCCTTTGGTGTTGGCTGCACCACTACATGCAATGCCCCAAGATTATCAGACCAGACTCTCACAGTTCGATGCAACCGGAACTTTAAACGCACAACAACATGTGGATAAGATGAATGACTACTTGGATTTACAAGAAGTCGACGAAGTCGACATTCAGATGAGACTGTTCACCCAGAGTCTGACCGGGGACGTCAAGAAATGGTTCAAATCCCTACCCGCTGCATCAATCCCCGATCTTGTCGCATTTCAAAGGAGTTTTCTCGATAGATGGGAGGTGAAGAAAAACCCTCTCCAGATATTGTCAGAATATGAGAATATAAAGAGAAATCAAGGTGAATCTGTCCAAGATTATTTCACGCGTTTTAACAATTTGTACAATGCAATCCCCACTGAGATCAAACCTCCCCAAGGTTTGGCCTTGATTAAATTACCTGATGGATTTGATGCTGATATGTCTTACCAATTAAGAGAAAGAAATGCCGCCACCCTTGAAGAGATGCAGAAAAGTGTTGTTTCAGTTGAAGCCAATCTGTTGGCAAAACGGGCACGTCAACGGACAGAATGGAGAGTCACGATCAAGGAAGAACCTTCCATGTATAACAACGATTCCAAATTAGATACCGTAGTCAGATCATTGGCCTTATTGTTAGAAAGATTGAGTATTTTAGACAGGAATCCTCCGAGAGACGACACACCGGCTCCTCAGATTCGGAACCCCAATTTCAGGAGAAACCCTCCTCAAATCAGACAAAGAGATCCCAGAAATCAAAGAGATCCCAGGGATCAAAGAGATCAAAGAGATCAAAGAGATCAGAGAGGTCCTGATCAGCCGATCAGGCCTCCCTTGCAAGAAAACTATGCTGACGATGGGGGGGAAGTAAATGAGGAATTTGAGGACACTCATATCAACCTCATGGGAATTCATGATAATGAGGCCATTTTCCTTACTCAAGAAGAGAAGGAACTCTTTCTGCTAAATCAAACAAAGGTAAGTAAGGATGCCGAGGATGCAGGACAACGGGCCTACGAAAACGCTATTTTGGAAGTGCACCGCCAACACAATCTGCGAAGTAAGAAGACATAAGGAAGTTCCTTTAAAAAGATGACCGAAACGCAGAGAGTAGCGGAGGGTGAGAAAACCCCCGAGAAGACCACTGCTAAAAAGTCTTCTGAGAAAGGTAAAACTAATGCTCCGGTGAAGAAAAGCATCACCATACTGAAAAGACAGGCACAGCCTGAAGTTTCACCTGTTACTATGCCCAGTACTTCCGAGCGGAAGAATGTGTTGGACCAACCCAAATCAACTAGTCAGACCCGAACTCCCGCACCTTTTAGCCTGGAAGCAGAATTGGCCAAAATTAAAATTCTCGTCCCACTGACAGAGTTAATAAACATAGGCAGTTATCATTCACAAGTACTAAAATCATTAGCTATTGAACCTGACATAGGCACCAAGGCTTTGACTATCGGATCAGTGACTCATTCGGACACTGTGAACCTTGCTGATGATCGCCCAGAACTCCTTTTCGGACCTGAAGTGGACGGGCGAGATGATACCGGTGATGTAGCTCCATTTTACATCAGTTTGAACATACACGATTTGATATTGTATAACGCCATGTTGGATTCAGGCGCCTCACATAATCTGATGCCTAAAGCGGTAATGGAAAAACTGGGATTGGAGGTTACTAGGCCTTACAAAGATCTGCACTCATTTGACTCTAGCAAAGTCAAATGTATTGGTTTGATTAAAGATTTGTGCATCACCCTGGTTCAGATCCCTTCAAAGAGCATGGTAATGGACATGGTGGTGGCGACATCCCGCCAAAGTATGGTATGTTGTTGTCCCGGTCTTGGGGAGCTAAGTTGAAAGGAACTCTGCAGTTGGATATGTCTTACGCCACTATCCCAGTGTTTGGACAACAGAGGAGGTTATACCGAGAAACACTGATGAAATATATGGTCAGTAGTCAAGAGAAACCTCATAATTACCCCCTTTATTCTGCCCATTCTGATTTAGATTTGTTCATCTTGTACAACGATGGGGATACTGGAGAGCAAGATACTCAGCTGATAGAAGATGTAGCTAGTCAAGAAGAAGGTTCAGAAAGTGGTGAGGTGACAAAGATGGAAAATGTAATCACTGAAGATTTCCCTGCTGATTTCTGGAGTATGGATTTCGATGGTGCTGTGAGTAAAGAAGGAGTAGGAGCTGGAGTCTGGTTGCATAATCATCGAAAAAGGTATTCAGAAAATCATTCCTATAAGTTAAATTTCCACTGCACTAACAACGTTGTTGAGTATGAAGCTTTAATGCTCGGTCTGAAGCTATTGGAGAAAGTTGGTGCCAAGAAAATAATGGTAAGGGGTGATTCTGAATTAATTATTAAACAAATTAAAGGTGAATATGCTGCTAAACATCCACGCCTGAGAGACTATCGGAATGCTATTCTTGATGCGTTGAAGTGCTTTAACGAGGTCGACTTGCAGGTGATGCCAAGAGGACAGAATATCCTGGCTGACGGATTAGCTACGTCAGCTGCGTCATGCAAGATTCCCTTTCACCAAACTCGCTCATACATGGTTGAAGTCAAATGCAGACTGAAAGTGCCCGATAATATCAGGTACTAGCAAGTGTTTGGAAATGACGACCAGATAGAGGACTTTCTGCAATGCAAGAACAATTTTGAATGTACAAACATAGATGTAGAAAATGAAAACGAGAATGTAAATAATTCTAAATTCGAAACAGATAGCGTGAATAATGTAAATACAGTAGATACAGTAGATTCATGAAAGATTGGAGATGACGAAATGGATGCCGATACCTTACAATTAAAGAGTAATGTTTTACCCAGAGGTCTTGTCCCGTTAGAAGATCTATTTGACAACGATGATGTAGCTAAGAAACCAAAAATAGAAGCCCATGGGCAAGAAGTAGAAGACTGCAATATAGGAACTGACGAGAAACCTAAGATGGTTAAACTGTCAAAATCTTTACCCCCAGAAAAAAGGCTTAAGTACGCTGAGCTATTTAAGGAATATTCAGACATTTTTGCCTGGAGCTATGAAGATTTGAAAGCCTATGACACCAGCATTATACAACACAGGATTCCCATAAAGGAAGACCAGAAACCATTTAGGCAGAAACTCAGGAGGATAAATCCCAAGTTTCTTCCCTTGATAGAAAAAGAGATTAAGAAAATGTATGATGCCAAGATCATAGTCCCGCTACGTTTCTCTAAGTGGGTTTCTAATTTATTCCCTACACGCAAGAAAACTGGGGAAATCCAACTCTGTATAGATTTCCAAAATTTGAACAAAGCATCCCTGAAGGATAATTACCCCCTGCCCAAAATGGATCACCTGCTGCAAAGAGTGGTCGGGTCCAGTAGAATTTCTCTGTTAGATGGTTTCTCAGGCTACAACCAGGTCCTAGTTCACCCCGACGATCTGGAAAAGACCGCTTTCACCACCCCATGGGGTACGTTCATGTATGTGAAGATGCCTTTTGGTCTGATGAATGCAGGAGCAACCTTCCAGAGGGAAATGGACATTGCCTTCATAGAAGATTCAGGTAAGTTTATTGTCGTTTATTTAGATGATGTGACAGTGTTTTCCCAATCTGATGATGAACACCTGTGGCACCTTAGATGAGTTTTCGAAAAGTGTAGAAGGTTCAGGATTTCATTAAATCCCAAGAAGTGTCTTTTTGGGTTAGAAGAGGGTAAATTGTTGGGGCATATCATCTCTAAATATGGAATCAGAATCGACCCCAGCAGAATTGAGTCCATACTAAAGTTAGAACACCCAAGAAACTTCAAAGAACTACAGTCTTTTATAGGGAAAATCAACTTTCTTCGAAGATTCATTCCTAATCTAGCCGAGCTCCTCCAAAACATTACAAACATGCTAAAAAAGGACGCGAAAATAAAATGGGATCCTGAGTCCAAGAAATCCTTCGAACAGGTCAAACGAGCACTCACCGAAGCCCCAGTTTTGATCAGTCCCGATTTCACTAAAGATTTCTATCTTTTCTCTTTCGCTTCTGAACATACTATAGCAGTTGTATTACTGAAGAAGAATAGTGAAGGGTATGAACAACCCATCACTTTCTTCAGCAAAGCTCTAAGAGATGTTGCCCTGAACTACAATATTATGGAGAAGCAGGCTTTTACTTTGGTAAAGGCTATAAAGGACTTACGGGTTTATGTTCTTCATTCCCATGTCATAGCATATGTTCCGAGCGTGGTAGTGAAAGATATCTTGACACAAGACAACCCTGATGGGAGAAGGGGAAAATGGATTGCAGTTATTCTAGAATACGACATAGAAATTAAGCCCACCAAACTGATCAAAGGTCAAGGCCTTGCCAAATTGATGGTTGAATCTAACTTTCAGGCTCTTGACATTAATTTTCTAGACGTGGTAGATGAACAGGGCGAGATGGCGACTCCAAAAGTTAAAGAGGTTTTTCTCAACTCTCCATGGTATGAAAACCTTATATTCGTGTTACAAAATTTACAAGCTCCCCCTGGTTTAACTAAAACTAAAGCTAGATTTTTAAAGTTGAAAGCCTTGAAATTCTGTATTCTAGAAGGGAACTTGTATTGGAAAGACCCTGCAGGTATTCTTTTAAATTGCTTACTCAAAGATGAAGTTGACAAAGTGTTGCAGGAGTTTCATGCAGGTGAATGTGGTGGCCACTTGAACTGGAAGGTTACAGCCAACAAAATACTCAGAGCTCGATTTTACTGGCCCACCCTGTTTGCAGACGTCCATCAGAAAGTAACAGCGTGTCACCAGTGTCAGTTGTTTGGGGGTAAAAGGAAACTTCTTCCCCTTCCTCTTAAACCAATTTCAGTCGAGGCTCCATTCCAACAATGGGGACTTGATTTCATTGGAGAAATACACCCTCCATATTTGGGCCAACATAGGTGGATTCTCACTGCCACCGATTATTTTACCAAATGGATCGAGGTTGTACCAAGCAGGCAAGCCACTGACATTGTTATTATTAAATTTCTTGAAAATAATATTTTATCTCGTTTTGGTTGTCCTAGAAAGATCATTACTGACAATGCAGTTGCCTTTCGTTCGAAGAAACTTATTGACTTCTGCAGTCATTACCACATTGGCTTGGGGCATTCCATAGCCTACTACCCTCAGGGGAATGGGTTGGCAGAATCCTCAAACAAGACTTTGGTAAATATCATCAAGAAAACATTGCAAGAGAATAAAAAATCATGGCATGATAAGCTGGTATTTTCTCTATGGGCAGATAGACTCACCACCAAAAGGTCAATTGGTATGTCACCATACCAACTGGTTTACGGTACTGAGGTTGTGTTTTCAACTTCTTTGGGAGTCCCTGTCATGAAGTTACTTCAAGAGATGCAAGCTGAACCAAATGACTCCCAGAGACGAATCAATTAGATGATTCATTTGCAGCAGACTAGAGAGGATGTTTTCAATAAAACAAAGGTCATCCAAGAGAACATTAAGAAGATCTTTGACAAACGAACCAAGGAGAATGATTTTGAGCTGGGAGACCTGGTGTTGAGATGGGATGCCAGGAACGAGGACAAGGGAAATCATGGGAAATTTGATCATCTGTGGACAGGGCCCTTCAGGATCCAAGCTTTCAGGGGAAATAATGCCTTTTTGCTAAACAATGCCGATGGGTCAAATCTGCCAGGAGCACCAGTGAATGGCAGAATGCTAAAACATTATGTCCCTCCTCAGTAAGAGAATTGAAGAAATCACTCTCCACTGTACATACCATTTTAATTTTCAGTCTTTACTTGCATTTTCTGAGTGAAGAACGGAATTCAGTTTGTTGAAGCCCGAAGAGAAGGCCCTAAGCTACTGATCACTATTTTTCAATACTTTCCTTAGAATCAGACCAATGAAGGTTACTAGACAGATTGGTTCAGGATGACAAGAAACTGGATTCTTGACACTTAACAGGGCAAGTGCCATCCCCATGTGGAGCCGCCTGTTATCACCCCATAAATTATGGGAATCAACTTATGACTTGGATATTATTGATATTATCTGTAGCTAGTGTTCTTATTGGAAATATATTTTTCATTTTGCAAAAAGAAAAGAAAAAGAAAGAAAAAAGAAAAGAAAAGAGGG
>ML839351.1:43248-55525 GCA_009831015.1 Picea engelmannii | reverse complement strand
TTTGAAGTTAATGATTGATGTTATGATGCTTTAATGATTGATGTTATGATGCTTTTATGATTGATGTTATAACTTATGATGCTTTAATGTTGAGTCCCACATATGTTTATGATTGATGTTATATGTGTAGTATGTACTATGTAAGATGTACTAAATGGTTTATGCTTTAATGATCATCGATTCATCACTAATCAATTAGTTAAATGATCTTATATCTATGTTTTCATGTTTTTTGCAATTGATTCAACATTCTGTATGTCTTATATATATATATATATATATACATATGCATCAAAATATATATTTTTTATGTATTATATAAAAAATGCTCCCGAAACGCTCCCGCTCCCGGAGATTTTTGAAAATCTGCGCTTCCCACTCCCGCTCCCAACAGCCTTGGTTGAGATAGACATGGTCAGTTGAGGCCTTCATCACAGAGTTCTAGCGGAAGGCAGTGGTCGTATCAGATATTTTAGAGCACAAATTGGTGATGTTGTTCATCGAGGCGTTGACAGAGCCATTGAGGGGTTGGGTTAAGGATTTCAAGCCTCACACCCTACAGGAGGCCATTCTACGCACTAGAGACATGGGGGACTCAGCGTTGAAACCTAAAACCTTTACCAAACCCTTTGTACCATAGAGAGACCCTTGGGTCCCACATGGGAAAGGGACAGATCCACTACATTGAGGTGGGATCAGGCAGTGAGGAGGATGAGGAGATCGGGGCACAGGCAGACAATGATTTAGAGGATGAGACTACACATGAGCCAGAGCAGCATCCGAAGAAACCTCAGATACAGACAGATGCACAGCCAAAGGAGGAGACAAAACCTCGTAGAGAGGTGAAAAGGGGAACCATAGCAACCCTTTATGCAGTACCCACGTACAACACTCTCAAGCTCAAGCGCCTTATACAGGGGTAGCGCATGACAATTCTAGTTGATGGTGGGGCCACCCACAATTTCATAGATGCGTCCTTAGTAGCCCAGAGGGGGTTACACAATGAGGAGTTTGAGGGGTTCACCGTGGCAGTGGCAGATGGATACACTATGACATTCTTGGACATGGTCCCAGACCTAAATGTCAAGTTAGGCAACTACATCCCGACGAATACCTTTTATGTAGTTGACCTGTCAAATACAGATGCAGTGTTGGGGGTATGGTGGTTATATTCATTGGGAGAGATCGGGTTCAACTATCAGACGTTGACCATGAGTTTCAGAGATGCCAGTGGATCGAGAGTGGTACTGAGAGGTATGTCTACAGGAGCACCCAGGGCAGTATCAACGAAGATGATGGAGTTGATCTTCCGTCACGGTGATGTAGCATATGCAATAGTGTCTGATCACCACTCGAAAGGATTTAGAGGGCAGAGAGCATTACCATCCACAGATCAAAAAGATTTTGAGTCAGTATGAGCCAGTGTTTGGACTATTGAGTTGGAGGCAGGGGCTACATCGATGATCACCATGCCCTATAGGCACCCCAAGAGATTCAAGGAAGAGATTGAGAAAACAACCAAAGAATTGCTTGCGATGGGGCACATCAGGCCTAGAACGAGTCATTTTGCTTCTTCAGTCGTTCTGGTATTGAAGAAAGATGGCACATTGAGAATGTGCATTGACTAAAGAGCTCTCAATAAGAAAACGATCAAGAACAGGTACCTCATTCCGTGCATAGATGAGTTGATGGACAAGCTACATGGGGCATTTTTCTTCACCAAGATTGACCTGCGATCGGGATATCATCAGATCAACATCAGAGAGAAGGACATAGAGAAGACAACATTCAGATGCCATTTTGGACACTTGGAGTTTTTGGTCATATCGTCTGAGTTGCCCAACGCACCAACCACCTTTCCGTCTTGCATGAATCACATCTTTAGGGGGGCAATTGAAGAAGTACCTTTTGGTATTCTTTGATGACATTTTGATTACTGTTTTTAGGTTCCTGTGGTGTGACTTTTCAGAATTGTTTTCCGGATTTTCCACAGATAAATTCATTTTTATGTGAAATTCATTTTTAGTAGCAGATGCTTTGTCCAAGAGGCCAGCAGGGTGTTCGATGATGGATATTTGCACAGAGTGGAAAGCACATTTGTTGGTGGAGTACTCCAAGAACAAGTTTGCTTGTGAGGTATTGGATGGACAGGTAGTGGATGACATATATTGGGTGCTAGATGATGTCATTTTCTATAAGGGTCGGATCTACTTAGTTCCATAATCTACCTTAAAAGGGAAGGCTCTGAAGGTTTGTCATGATTCACCTACAACTGGGCATCAAGGATACTTCAAAACTTACCGACAGATCAGAGAGAGATTCTCATGGAAGGGTCTCAAGGATGATGTATTGAAACACATCCAGGACTGCACGACTTGTCAGCGGAACAAGTTTGAGCAGACACACCACGTGGGGTTACTTCAACCTTTACCGAATCGGGAGCAGAAATGGGAGAGCATTTCTATGGACTTCATTACAGGTCTTCCTCGAGTGCAGGGCAGGGACTGTATATTTGTAGTGGTCGATAGGCTGACCAAATTAGCACACTTCTTTGCCATACCCAGGGACTACAAGGCCATACAGGTAGCGGAGCTATTTTTCAGAGAGGTTTTCCGATTGCACGATTTACCTAGGCGGATAGTCAGTGACAGAGATGGGCGCTTCATCAACGCATTTTGGCAGGAGCTCTTCATGTTGGTGGGCACAAAGTTAGCCAAGAGTACCAGCTACCACTCGTAGACAGACGGGTAGACAAAGATTGTTAACAAATGGGTGGAGGGGTATCTCAGAAATTATGTGGGGGGGAAACAACACACATGGGTGAGATGGTTACACATGGGTGAGTATTGTTACAACACAACTTACCACATGTCTATCAGGAGGTCTCCGTTTAGAGCATTGTATGGATACGATGCACCCTCTTTTGTGGAGACTGTGTTTGGGGATAGCAGGCTCCCGGGGGCCAAAGGCTAGGTTGAGGAGAGTCATAGGATTCTACAGGCGGTAAAGGAGAACTTACAGGCAGCTCAGAACCAACAAAAGATGTATGCAGTCAGGCAGAGGATAGAGTGCAGTTTCGAGGTAGGGGACTTGGTTTTTCACCAATTACAGTCATACAAACAATCTTCCTTGAAAAGAAGCGGGGCCGAGAAGTTGAAGCCTAGGTTTTATGGGTCGTATAGAGTCAACAAGAAGGTAGGCGAAGTGGCCTATGAGCTAGAGTTGTCGAAGGGTAGCAAGATTCACAACGTGTTCCACGTTTCTTGCCTTAAAAAGGGAGTGGGACAACAATTTATCATTTCAGAGGAGTTGCCACCTTTGGATGAGGAGGGTCAGTTGGAGCTAGTGTCGGAGGAGGTTTTTGAATAGAGAGAGCACATATTGAGGAGCAGGGTCATCCGAGATTGCGTGGTCAATTGAAGGGTACTTCCAATGGAGGATGCCACATGGGAGGGAGAGCATATATTGCAACACCCAGGATTGATGTTACTTGAGGACAAGCAATCTCAGGAAGGGAGGACTGTGATGTCTCTTTCCCAATTATAGGCCGACAGGGAGTGACTTAGTAGTCTATCTGTTCCCGTAGACTATAGTCAGGCACAAATAGGGAACAAAGGGAGAAATAAGAGTGAATAAATGGCTAAACGATGAATTAAGCCAAAATGCAAAGGAAAAGTCACTTAAGCCAAAGTCAACGGAGAAATAGAACAAAAAGGTGTTGAGGGGGGACTTAATTAATTAATCATTCGACTGAGGAGAAAAAGCGCCTAGCTTAAGTGATGTCAACGGAGAATTAGATCAAGGAAGGTATAAGAAGAGGAATTCGAACTAATTCCTCATTATGTTATGATTTTGAGTTGAGAACAGGATCGAGAGGAGGAAGTCGACCTCTTAGCTGTTTTATGGATTTCTGGAGGAAACCACCACCCAGATCGGCTTCGGTGTTGGAAGACACACCCTAGCCTATCAGAGATAGCATCTAGGTATTTCATCGTGATAGAGCAGGAGCATTCAGACTCAATTCAGAGATTGCGTAGTGCAACCAGTGAGGGCGCAAGGGTTAGAGAGAGTTTTGTGTAGCTGGACGAGATTAGGGCTTTTCTCGTCAGTTCCTTCCGACCCAGTTGAGAGGAAGCCAGGGCGCTTCTTTTGAGCCACCAGTCATCAGATTCTGACGGTGGAATCTACCAGGGCGCACCAAACAATCCGGAAGTGCGCAGCGCTTGAGGAAGGACATTTGGGTTTCCAGAGAGTTTTCCGGATCAGATCCGGGGAAACCCTTCTGACCTAGTACAGAGAAGGCTAGGGTGCACATTTTGAGATAGTTATAAGAGGATTTCGTCGGTGGAATCATCAGGGCGTATTGCTAGAGCCCAAGAGGTGCACAACCCCAGGTGATATCATCTGGGGTTCATCCAGAGCTTCATTGAGCCGATCTTCAGTCCGATAGATATCAGGAGGAGCCTAGAGGCCAGGGCGCACAATTTGGGACAGTTTTCAGGCCGATCGGTTGAGTATAGCCAGCGGGGCGAGTATATCCTTCATTTGCAGTAGTTGTCGTGAGTTTACGGAGGTGCATGTTGTCGGTCTATCCGTGCATGTGCAAATCTATCCACATCTTTTGATCACAGGTATTTTATATTAGTTGCATTATATTCCAGTGACGATCCATGAGATCTAGTTGATGATTAGTTCTCTGCTTTCAACATATCAATTGTATTTCCTGCTTTTTCCATATAATACATGCTATTGAGATTGTGTTGGTTCCTTATTTCGCATGCATCATATATTCTGTTCAAACCTTTATTTATATGACACACACATGCAAAAATCAGCAAGCATGTTAAACAAGTAACTAAAACGCATCCAGAAACCCCCAGACTATCAGATCCGAGAGCCTAAACACTAGTTCAACAATAAATATCGAGATCTATCGGATTTGGGATATTTCACCTGGGGCCTTGGGGCCCTGAAGATCAGGTGATAGGTGTTGTCAGGTGAAGTCATACAACCAATGCAACCATCTATTCATCATTTCATCAAGATATCTCCCCCTGTGCTTTATCATTGAACACAACAATGATATGTTGAGCACATAATAATCATGAGCATAAATAGACATATAATCATGAAATGAAATGAAACTCATGGAGATGGGTGGGAGGGAGGAAATCTTGTTGGAAAGGACGTCCAGAAGCCTGATCGATCCATCTCTCAACGAGAATATCGTATGTAGATGATGGCTCATCTATATGACTGAAATTGACCATCTACTTGTCTTTGTGTGTAGCAAGAATAGAAGTCAAGGCGGCTTCTAGTGGATCTTCAACATGATGCGCTTCGTGGAAGTCTCCTTCATCACTGGAACCGTATTTCTCTGTGATCATGGCACATTAAGAACTTAATCTATGACACGTTTCGGCAAGATCTAGTGTCAACAAATCGATAGGACCTTCTTCAACGATTTCTTCATCCACAGGGGTTTGTTCTTCGTCTTCGCTCAAAATATCACCGCTTCCCGAATGTTGAGAGGAGACAAGGGATCCCAAGAAAACTTAATGATTTTCTAAACAAGAGGAAACATGGAAATGCACAGTTTTAGGTCTAGAGGAAAACTCTTATGGCGGTCTTAGAAAACGTCGCTTCTTTATTTGTAAATCTGTGCCAATAGTCGCAATATGAAAGTACTTTTGTTTGGTAGCGTGAGCCCTCAACTCTTCTGGATCAGCCACGATCTAGTGTCGATCAAAATCTGAGCACGAGAGTGGCTTGAGTTCTTCATAGAACAAGCTCGGGTCACTGAAAGATACTCATCACAACTCTCAACGGATGGATGAAAATCATCATGAGCACATTGCGACAAGTTATCTTCAAATGGACGAAATAAGTTTGTAACCATGTCATCATTGGGCTGCCAAACAACTGAATCATATTTGCACAAAGACCAGTCCTTTGAAGATGACCACTCAACCCCTTTTGCTTGAGAGCTAGCTTCAATATCGTAAATGGGATCTTCATCAATAATGAAGCAACCCACATCCCATCTACGTCTCCCAACTTGTATGAAATCATCAATGTGTAGATCGTCCAGGTCAGAGAGGTCTTTCACAATAACACTTGCATCATTGGGACTAATCACTTCTTCATCTTCATGTGTAGGAGGAAAACAAGGCTGAACAACTTCACCTTCATCAAGCTAGAGCACAGATGCCAATGTATCCTTCTGCTCATTTGGATGTTGCACTTCATCAGGGTGTTCTTCTTCTTGGCAATTGTCTTCATGGACTTGCGCTTTAACCAAGTCTTCGTCATCAAAGAATTCACCATCCCGATCTTGATCTCTAACAAGTTTGTGAACTTCTTCGGGCATAAAAAAGGATTGATCTTGAGATGAAAGGCCTTCTTGGTAGTCGTACCTTTTTGTCACAACATTACAAAGTGACTTTACTTTGAAGTAGGAAATGACAACTTCCCATGCCATGTTTAGGGTAGGATTCCTCTATAATTTTGAATGATAGCGTTGTACTCTTCCTTTCTTTGCACACAAAACTTGACCCGTAAGTCCTTATTCTGGCAGTGTTCAAGTAATTGTTCACATAACTCATTGTCTTCTTGTATGTTTTCCTTGAGGCACTCAAAACTTTCCTCATTACTATCATCCTCGATCTCTTCTTCCTCAATTGTGCTTTCATCAGATTTTAGAAGAAGTGTTTCTTTGAAACCTTCAATAAGTTCTGAAAGAAACGAACACCCCCAGAGAACGTCCTCAAGGTCTTGAATAGTATCTTCAAGCTTCTAATTTCTAGGGCGCCAATGCTCAAGGAAGTCTTAGATAAGGATTATTGAAGAAGAAATACTTTTGGAGCTACAGGAATATCTAATCCAATCTCTTTGCCTTTCTTCAAGAGATAAGAGAAACAACTGCACAATCACATCTTCTTGTTTTATCCTATACTGTATGATGAATTCAACAAACTCGATGACATGTGCAACAACCGAGGATGGATCACCGTCCAACATAGGAACATGAATCAATTGTTTCATCAGGCATTTATTTGGATACCAATAAATAGACTGAACATCCAAGGCTTTGTATGCCTCATGAAAACGCCACATAGACATCTTTCAATCAATTGTATAAATACTTCAATGGAGTCAACAAATGAGATGAAGGTTTGTCAAAGGATGGAAAGGGGGAATCAGGGAAGGTTGGGTTCTTGGAAGGTGGAGTTGCTAGATGAGTTTCAAGAAGATCTCATCAAGGGTGGAAGGGGAACATCCTTCAAGTGGAATCGTCAGATAAGCTAGGGGTAAAGGCTTTGGGATGGAAGCTTGCCAAAATGTCGTCAGGGCACAAAAGAGGATTCAAAATCCTCCCCGACAACGACGCCAAAATGTTATCGCACAAATTGTAGGTTGGGCAAAGCCCAATCCAAACCACAAGATGGCGACAACTAGGAGAATACCTACCAACCGTCACCTCAGATGGGTATTCCCGTCACTTTAGAAGTGAAGTGATCATCTCAAGGGGGGAATCCCGGGTGACCCTAGTGAAGATTTTCCAGGTCCTACCAAGCTGCCAACTAGGTCTGTCTTTGACCTCAAGTTGGCTCTAAGTTTAAACTGTCAATGAAGGTATTGTTGTTGTTTTAGGACAACCAACAGTTCATGAACTTCTTGTTGATTTGTTACGGTTACATTCAGAATTTTAGGTGCTCTAGCATGTACTTTTAGTCGCTAAGGGTTAGCACATGCATACTAAAATAAATGTAACACACCTAGAGATCTTTACAACTGAAAATAAAGCAGTTCTAAACTCTAACACACATGAAAATGTACACAGGTATTTTTGGTCAACATGAACATGGATAAAACCCCCTCGAGGAAAACCAGTTTGGAAGCCAAATGGCCTCACAACTGGCCTGACTGACTGTCATGTACTCTGCCTCGGCCGAACTCAAAGCAATTGACTTCTGCTTCTGGTTGAACCAGGAAACAAGTCCCAACCCCAAACCAAAGCAACACCCTGAGGTGCTTTTTCTGTCAGTAGCACATCCTGCCCAGTCTGAGTCTGTATAGCCAATCAAACTGACCCCATCACCTCTGATATAGTCTAGGCCATAATCAATTATCCCAGCAATGTACCTCAAAACATGTTTTGCCTCAATCATGTGAACACTCCTCGACTCTACCATATGTTGGCTGAGAGTGTTCATGGCAAAACAAATATCTGGTCTGGTGTTAACTAGATACATGAATGAACCGATCAACTGCCTGTAAACTATAGCATCTACCAACTAGGAATCTGAAGCACTAAGCTTCTTCTCGTTGGTAATCATGGGTGTAGGCATAGGTCTGCAGTCCTCCATCTAAAATCTACTCAGAATATCTGCAACATACTTCCCTTGCCTGAGAAATATGTGACCCTCCTCCTGCCATACCTCCATACCCAGAAAGTAGTGCATCAATCCAATATCACTCATCTCAAACTCTGATGCAAGTCCCAGCTTGCACTCAACTATGATATCCTCGGCTCCAGTGATGAACATGTCATCCGCATATAAAATGAGAATGAATGTGTCCTCACCTCTAATGATGTAATAGAGGTTAGGATCAACATCACTCTTCTCGAAGCCCATCTGAAGCAAGTATGTGTCAATGCGTGAATACCAAGGTCAGGGAGCTTGCTTCAGACCATAAAGTGCCTTTCTCAAAAGACACACGTGAGTCTCCCTCTCACTAACCTCAAACCCCTGTGGCTACTCAATGTACACCTCCTCATCTATAAAGCCATTCAGAAATGCGGTCTTCACAGCCATCTGGTGAATGCTCCAACCCATCTCTGTCGCTATGGCAATAATGGTCCTGATCAAGGTGTATCTCGCAACTAGTGTGAATATCTCATCATAATCGACTCCCTCTATCTGAGAGAAGCCTCGCGCCACAAAACGGGCCTTGTGTTTCTCTATGCTTCCATATGAAGCATACTTGGTTTTGTACAACCACCTGGAAGTCACAACTGACTTCCCCACTGGCCTCGAAACCACCTCCCAAACATCATTGCACACAATGGAGTCATACTCCTCTACAATGGCCTCTCCCCAGACCCGTGGGTCCACTGTCCGCGCAAATGTCTGTGGCTCAGTATCTTTGATACTCGTCACTAGTGCCAAATATGCTCCAAATCTGACTGGAGGTCTACTCTCTCTGATCTGGCTCTTGGGCTCCCCTACATTCTCTCTAGCCTCCTTTAGGGTCTCCTGAAACCATCTAGGTCTCATCTTCTCTAAAGTGGTCAAGGGAGAAGTAAGGTCTCTCTACCCAAGAGTGACTGCCTCAGGACTCGTCTCAATACTCTGAGAACTTGAAGCCTCTGACCCCTCTGACTGTGACCTTGAAGCTGTGCATGGTGACCCTGTCACCCTTGATACTGGCATACTTGAAACTTGAGGCTGTGCTCTCTCTGAGACATCAATCAGTGCCTCTACATCATCCTCAACACTGACTCTCGACTCGAGATCTCTGGAAAGCCATATCCTCCTCAAATCTGACATCTCTGCTCACCACCACTCTCCTAAGTGGTGGAATGTAGATACGATAGGCTTTGGACACCTCTAAGTATCCAACTAGAATCCCCCTCTGTGGGGTCTAGCTTTGTCCTCCTCTCCGAGGGGACATGAGAATAGGTCAAGCACCCAAAGATCCTGATGTGCTTGACATCGGGCTTCCTTCCAGTGAAGGCCTCCTCAGGAGCCATCTTCCCCAATATCTTGTGGGGGCTCCTGTTCTACAGATAAACTATAGTAGCACTCGCCTCTGCCCAAAGGTACAAAGGCAAACACTGATCATGCAACATGGATTTCGCTGCACCGGTAATAGCCCGGTTCTTCCTCTCGGCAACCCCGTTCTACTGGGGGTTGTATGGTACGGTCATCTGTCTTCTAATGCCATGCTGGGCACAGAAGTCTATGAACTGTTTGGAGGAATACTCACCCATGTTATCCGACCAGAAGACTTTGATCCTCTTTCCAGATTGGTTCTCCACAAGAGCTCTGAACTCTTGGAACCGTTTGAGGACCTCACTCTTGGCCTTCAGGAAATACATCCAAGTCTTCCTTTAGTAGTCATCAATGAATGTGAGATAGTACTCACAACCACTCAAGGACTTCCGAGTCATGGGCCCACACTCGTCCGTGTGTACTAAATCCAGTATCCCAACGGACCTGGTGTCACTGCTGGAGAACGAGGCCTTGGTTAACTTAGCAAGCGCACACCCTCTGCAAACATCTCGATGCTCTGTATTGATCTGTGGCACTCCGATCACAACCTCTCTCAGTCCTCTGAGAGCTCCATGATGTAGATGGGCCATCCTATGATGCCATAGCTCAAATGTTTGTCTGCTACTGTCGCTGCTCACTGCCAATGCATGAAGAGGCTGAAAAAGAAATCTGAACAATTTCCCATCCCTCACTCCAATCACTTGTCCTAAGGCAAGTGAAGACCCCTTAGGGTGAATGAGTACCTCGGTGCCCCTAAAGGTCACCTCAAGACCTCTACCCTGGAGGGTAGAAACTGAAATCAAATTCTTCTTCAGCCCAGGGACATAGAGCACGTCCCTGAATGATATAGGTTGCATGCTATCTCTCTGAAAGGTAACAATGCCAATCACAACAACTCTAACAAAGGAGTCATCTCCAAGAGCAATCTCCATCCTGACCTCTATGTCTCTAAGATTAGTCAAATGCTCTTTGAGTCCAGTCATATGCCTCGAAGCCCTGCTATCAATATACCAGATACTAGGTGTCGTCTCAACTAAAGTGCAACATATGAGGAAAGAACACTCTTTCACACTCTCTCTCGAACCGGGTCTGAAGCTCAGCCTCTTCTGTTGTAACTGCGGTACCACCCTTCTTCTTCTTCCTGTTGGGACACTGTCCAACATAGCGCCCCATCTTCTTACAAACAAAGCACTTCACTTTGTTCATATCTCTCTTTTGACCACTGCTTCTCTCTCCTCTAGCCCCTTGTTGTGGGGCCCCAAACTTGGGACCCTGTCGACCCCCACGACCGACCTTCTTCTTGCCCTTTGTCCAAAGAGCAAGATCCTCATCACCCTGACCTGACCTGACCGTTGTTGCTGCTGCCGCCGCTGTCCAGAGGCCTCTGCTACAAGTCTAGTCTCCTCCTAGACGAAGTCATCCCACATCCTCTCCCGTGTGGGCATGACCTCCCTGGAAACAATGCCACGAACGAATGGACCCCAAGGTTTGGTAAATCTATTCATAGCTGTCCTCACCATAGAGTTGGGATCCACCACCTCTCCAACGACTCCAAGCTCGTCTCTGATCTGGGTGTAGCGAGCAAGGAATGAAGTCATCGATTCATCCTTGAGCATGCGAATGCCCTTGAGTCGGTCATGAAGAACCATCTTCCGGTTCTCATTCGAGCTTTGGTAAAGCTTACATAGAGATGCCCACATCTCATATGCATAAGTCTTCCCAGTCAAGTGGGGAATGATATGATCCCTCACTGCATCACAAATGGTCCTCTTTGCCTTGTTGTTCCTCTTCTTGAACTCTGCCAACAAGACGGTAGGCAGTAGTAGGAATGACAAGAACAGGTGCCTCAATTATGTCCCATAGTTCGAGGTCCTCTAAGACAAAGAGTATCCTCGCCTTCGAAGGCGACTAATCGCTAGCCCCAACTAGCCTGTCCTCAACATGCATCTAAGATGTTGACATGCCTGCCAAACTGCACTTCAATTGATGCTCAACTGCAAAGGAACGTTGCCTCACTCCCGTCAACACAGGTGTGAAAAGAGGCAAGTGAACTCCGACCTCACTCCTACCCTGTAGGTGTGAAAAGAGACTGACGAAAACTGTCCACAACTGCTCAACTATACTCTACAAAATTCTGCCCACAAGCAGCCACTAAAAACTATCAATGGTTGTCCCAATGTTACAAGAATCGGACCGGAACCGGCAAAACCGGTCGGTCCGACCGGTTCCAGACCCTGACCGGTTCAAACCAGCCCCTCAAACAGCTTTAGACCGGTTCCTTCACGGAACTGGTTTTTTTCCCTGAACCGGTCGGTTCAGTACGGAACCGGTTTTTTTTGCTAAGGAGGCCCGCGAACGGAAAAGTAAGGAAATTTTTTATTTTTTAAAAAAAATTAGGGTTGGGGGCATGCATGGGAAGCTTCTAGAATTGTCTAGAGCCCCTAATGAACCTATAAAGCCAACCCCACCCCCTCTCTTTCACTCACACTACTCATTTG
>ML839350.1:20355-30661 GCA_009831015.1 Picea engelmannii | reverse complement strand
TTATGTGACATTCCACATACCACCAGAAATGGCATGACAAGCACCATAAATCTAGGATAGTTTCCTTGACAAATTCAATGTCCTTCATCTCATTATTCCACAATTAAGCATGGGTTCTCTTACTCCGCAAAGCGTCTTCCCGTGAGGGCTTTCACCATAAGGGGACCACTTTTGAGTTCATCCATATCTACTTCTTATCAACCATGACAAGACAATAATGAGTCATCTTTACATCAAACAATCTTGGGTCCATTACCCAAACCTTTGTGTTGCAAGGCTTTCTTCAAGGGTTGACATCAATGACAACCAACCTTAATCAATAGGGTGTTTGTGTCTCTTTTGGCTCATTAGTGAATTGTAGCCTCCTATATTTCTTTAGAACTAGTTGGTTTGGTGATCGGCCCTCAATCTCTTTTCCCTTTCCCTTTTTATCATCGCTTCCTTCTTTTTTTCATGAGCTATTAGAATCCAGTCTTTCAGCAGACAAGGGGGTATGTTCTTTTGGATCCAGGGGAATGTTTGTTAATGTCAAGAAGGAATATCAGTCCCTGCTCAGTTTTCTTAGCTCCTCAACCACTACCAACTTTACCAAGGAGAATTCAAACAGGTGTTGACGATTAAAATTGTAACGATGAATTCCACCCGCAAAGTATTGCTAAAAGTGATAATATTTAAGTATGATTATAATATAATACTAGTAGGTGGGACCCCCTTGTACACTAGAGGCACAAGGATAGACATATCACTCCATTTTTTATGTTGTTATTATGTTGCCTACGCAATCCTACATTTTTTATGATGCAGTCTTGGTTTCATTTGGCGTGATAATAAGTGGATAATGGATTATTGTAGAATGCTTTTGGTAATCACTTGCGACACAGAACAATTTCTATGGGTATGAGGATCATGTTGTTTATAGGTGCTATGTTATAACCTTGTTACTAATTCATATGTTGATTACTTAGCCACATATATGCAAGAGATACTTAGTGAGGGATTGATCAAAACAAAGAAAAAAACTATAAAGGGGTTCCAAAGTTATAGCAAAAGGAAAGAAACTATGTGTAAAGACTATGTGCAAACTTTACATGCAAACATCGAATGAAAGAATTAATGGATACTAGTGTTATTCCTAGCTATTATGTTATTTGTTTGGTTAACGGACTATGCAAATTTCATTAAAGTCAAATAGAGGCGCATATAGAAATGTGATATGGATTATTGTGTGGAGTTATGGCAAACGTTAACGTATGAACTATCTTGGGTGGCGCACTATGCAATAGATATGGTCTCAGATCTTACGATGGATTGGCATTAATTATGCATTGGTTATATGGTTTGATTTATTGGTGAATGTTATTCTTATTGGGTTGTCTCTTACTTGGAATTGAATTGGGCCATGTGATGGAAATGCACGTCACTCCAAACCTTCCCTATCGACTGTCACCCTAGCATTGTTCCATTGTTGAAATTTCGCTCTATTTGTTGTGAACCTCCGCGTTTTTAGGTTTTTGGAAGGAAAGTTCGGCCAACTCATCATTTAAGCATTTTTCCTACAGATATGGTTATTTTCTCTTGATGCATGATGTATTATCTATTTTATGAACCAAATGGTGGCTCAGGGATGCTTGGATTCTATGTGCTCTTGAGATTTTCAACTATGTGTAAATGTGGTGTTATTGCTCCCTGTGATGATTGTAAATGTTGGAAACAGTAAGAAAATGAATGGGTATTATTAAGTTGCTCATTGGTTGTTTGCTCGGTCAGTGTATTTTTATGATGGTTCTATATGGAATAATAGTGACAGTGGTGCAATAAGGCTCTGAGTTTGAGGGTTGAGGGTTTTTATCCACCGTTATGTGTATCAGTGTTTATCATTCCCCTCTCATCCATTGTGGTAATCCTTATCCAGTTGCAGAGAAACTGCAAACAACTGGTGTGTATTTTCTTTAAACCCCAAGTTGTGGTTGATAGCCCATTCTTACTATCTTTTCACTAAAAGCATCCCAAGATCCAGTCTTGGTTGGCCCCAAACGTTAATACAAGCATGTGTGGGTATCAAATTGATACGAGTTATATCTTGGAGGTATTCACAAAGAATGGGGGTGTCCTCACTATTGTTGTTGTGAAAAGTTATTAACATCTCGGGTGATTGGAAAGAGACATCACCTCTCTTTTAATACCTGCCACAGTTAAGTTAACCCTCATCTCTTCTCTGCAAGTATTAGACGCACCTATGTGCACTGGGTTGTTTTAATCAAATTGCCTTTGTCTCTCCTCAGTCGTTAACTTATGGTTTCGTCAAGGCCTTGGAGTAATAAGTCGAGGGACTATGTGTCTCAGTGTTGTTTTGTTTCCAAATTTTTTTTTTGGCATGTGGTTGTTAATCGATGGTGAAAGGGATATGAGTACTGGAAGACCATCAGCTCTCTGTTTTTTTGTTTAAAATGACAAACAAACTTGTGTTGCCTCCCTGCATTTGATTTTTTACAAAGCCTAATTTGGACTCGGACTTGTCTATGCTCTCCTAGGGCACATTCTGAGGTTTGTCAAGTATTGGGTGATCAGTTTGATGACTGTGGAATTATAAAGACACGTGTTATCTTGTTATAAATCCATCCTCTTGGTCAAGTCTCTTTCTGGTCTTTCTGCGATGAATTTGTTTGAACAAATAAGAAAGAAAATGAGGGATTGCTTACAGTCGAGAGATATCTTTCTATTCATTATGGTTTTGATCAATGTGTTTAATCTAGCATGGTTTTGATTGCTTAAAGAGACACCTGTGTGAGTTTTACCAAGCCCGATAAGGGTTCTTGCAAGTTAAAAAATGGTGCATGTGTGTTGGTTTAGTGTTGTTCTCTTCATATATGATATAGTTATATTTGTTGGATTACTGAGAGGGGGGGTGAATAAGTAATAGAGAAATCTAATATTTTTTGACCATATAATCCAAGTGTTATATCAATGTAGCATTATCATACAATAACTGCAGAGTAAATAAGCAATGAAAAAATGAACAATCATACATGTACATAGTACACCGGTGTTTTACGTGGAAAACCAAAGTGGGAGAAAACCACGGAATGTTTTTTCTTATATGTCTTGAAGAATTACATTCATTGGAAGCACCAACTTCCTTTGTTTTCCAGCTAAAACTGGAAGGAGACTCCAACCCCCTAGTTTCTCAGGCTACAACATGAGGGAAGCTACAAATCCCCAATTCTCTGGCTACAACCAGAAGGTGGCTACAACCCCCTAAGTTCTCTGGCTACAACCGGAAGGTGGCTACAACCACCTGTCCTTGCCCTGTCCAACCAACCTGACATATAAGTAGAATGATGGAACCATTGTCACACTATCACTGTGAGATATACCAATGTACAACTGTATCAACT
The DNA here is from genome assembly GCA_009831015.1 of Picea engelmannii. NCBI lineage: Eukaryota > Viridiplantae > Streptophyta > Pinopsida > Pinales > Pinaceae > Picea > Picea engelmannii. Next base: position 27,266 of record ML839350.1, on the reverse strand, counting down.
TGTACCACTGACCTGTATCCAACCTATACAACTTCCTTGTAATCAATATGTACCTAAATTGAACATGTATCATCAAAAATACAACAGGTACGTGACCTGTAGTGTTGCAACACACGTATGTACATGCCCTATCTGTTATGCAACCTGCGTATGTACGCGATCAAACTATTATGCACCATGTGTATTTCTTCTAAACAACCAGGGTTTCCTTTCTCTTGAAAACTTCTGACCCTTTGTAACTTCTTTCACATAGATATGTAACCTGTCATTGTATCCAAAATGTAACTGTACCATGTGCATGCATCCTCATACATAACCTTTATCCAAAGCATATATATCTCTCTCTATTCATGTGCCATATAGGTGTGTGTAATCATGAACAAGTATAATAACCCTCACATTATCTAGTCATCAAACCCTTTCTTATATCCATCCTCTCAATACCTCAACCACTTCACAAATACTATCTATCAACCATGTACCACAAAACCCTTAGCCATATGCTAAGAAATACAAGATGTGCCTCAACAAGAAGTATCAATGATAAATATACCAGCACTGTATTTATGTGGATCTGACTTATGCAGAATATCCCATGCAACCACTAGTCTCTCTAGGGAGAATCCTCAAATCTGCATAACCATTTCTCATGCATACATCAAAATCCAGCTATTCATATAAATAAGACATACATTTTGAATCAATGGATAGATCTGATGTATCTGAGCACTGTAGACCTTCCAGGGAACTTGATCTCATAATTTAGAACCTCTGCATCTTCATCCTCTTAAGTTTCATGGCTTTACCATCATGTACGCACCCTATACACTGTCAGCCCGCATACGCCTCAGTATGTACGCACCCTATACATAGGCAGCCCGCATACGCCTTAGAAAATAGGGTTTGTTTTTTGTATTCGATGTAATTCCGAGAATTTTTTCATCAACCCTTCATACTACCTCAGACTTTTTAGATGTATCAATGAGTACTTGCAATAAGCCTCACACAACAAAATATATTCAATGTATTCAAGTGTGTTTAAATGAGAGAGCATTGCTTCTTATTTATACTTTCATGTAGCATCCCACTTTCCTTATTTTAGGGACTTCTCCATTAACTTAATTATTTAAATAATTTATTTTTCAAACACTTTGACTTTTTGGGGCTTCTAGATGAATCATGATGGTCCTCCAACTTCACATGGCCATAACTCTCTAACCGTGAGGAGTTATGTGATGTTCCACATACCACCGGAAATGAAATGACAAGCACTATCCATCTAGGATAGTTTCACTGACAAATTCACTGACCTTCATCTCATTATTCCACAATTAAGCATGGGTTCTATAACCATACTTCTATGATAACTCAATCCACAAAGAGTCTTCATGTGAGAGCTTTCACCATAAGGGGACCACTTTGGAGTTCATCCATTTGCAGTTATTATCAACCATGACAAAATAATAATGATTCATCTTTACATCAAACAAAATTGGGTCCATTACCCAAACCTTTGTGCTACTAGGCTTTCTTCAAGGGTTGACATCAATGACAACCAACCTTAATCAACAATCTCCCCCTTTGGCATTGATGGAAACACTCTGACGCAATACTAAAATCATGTCATCCAATACTGAAGTCATATCACTCATGCTCCCCTTGAAACCATGCCTCTGTCCTCTACATCTCTGTGACCATTTCTCCCCCTGGAATCATGCCTTTGTCCTTTCCATATAATAAATCTCTCCCCCTTTTTCATCAATGGAAAAGGTATATTTCCATCTAGGGATGCTCCCCCTAACTGAACTGTCCTCTTTATGTTTCTTCCTTGTGTACATCTAAGACATATAAGACAAGCATTCAAAATCATTCATTTTGGAGTAGAAATAACTCTGAGTCTCTGGCAAAGATACTCAAAGGCTTCCCATGGAAATGGTTTTGTAAAGATGTCTGCCACTTGTTCTTTTGTGCCCACATACTCAACTCTGATGTTATTTTCTGCAACTTGTTCCCGTAGAAAGTGATACTTGATTGGAATGTGCTTCGTCTTGGAGTGCATCACTAGGTTCTTTGAGATACTGATGGTGCTTGTATTATCACAATATATTGGAATGGGATTATCATACTCAACTTGTATATCTGTCAGAGCTTGTTTCATCCAAAGAACCTGTGTACAACATGTTTTTGTTGAAATATACTTTTCCTCGGTTGTAGATAAAGATATTGATGATTGTTTCTTTCTTAGCCACGATACTAAACACTCACTCAAGTAGAACATTGCTCCATTGGTGCTTCATTGGTCATCAATACAACCTACCCAATTTGCATCTGTGTAGGCAACAAGTGATAGATCCTTTCCTTTTGGATACCATAATCCAAAGTCTTTTGTTCCTTTGAGATATCTGAAAATCCTATTTACTGCTAATACATGTGATTCCTTTGGTGCTGCTTGAAATCGTGCCATGTGTCCAACTGCTTGCATTACATATATTATGGATGTTGTCACATATAGTATGCTACCAATCATTGACATGTATTGCCTCTGATCTATAGACTTTGAATCATCATCTTTGCTTAACTTGCAACTGGTTTGCATGGGAGTGATAATTGGTTTGCAATATTCCATTCCAAACCTCTTTAGAATTTCTCTGATATACTTGGTTTGAGAAATAAGATTTCCTTGGTTGCTTTGACATATCTGAAGTCCCAGAAAGAAGGATAGTTCTCCAAGTAATGACATTTCAAATTCATTCTACATAACCTTTGCAAATTTTTGGCTTAACCTGTCATCATCACTACCGAAAATAATATCATCAACATAAACTTCAATTAATAAAATACTATCTTGACTTACCTTGATGTACATGTTGTTGTCTCCACTTCCTTTTTTGAACCCTGCCTGTTGTAAATATTTATCCAGTCTAGAGTACCATGCTCTAGGAGCATGTTTTAGACCATACAAGGCCTTCTTTAATTTACACACATAATTTGCATTCTCTGACAACTGAAATCCTTCTAGTTGTTCAATGTAGACTTGTTCTTCAAGTTCCCCGTTCAAAAAAGATGATTTTACATCCATCTGATACAATTTAATATTTTTGGAGCATGCATAAGCTAAAATAAATCGGATTTCTTCCATTCTGGAAACTAAGGCAAATGTCTCTTCAAAGTCAATTCCTTCAATCTGTGCATATCCTTTACATACCAATCTATATTTGTTCCTTATAACCTGTCCATCTTCATTCAATTTATTCTTGTATACCCACTTTGTGTCGATCCCATTCTTATCCTTTGGTCTTGGAACCAATTCCCAAGTGTCATTTTTCTCTATTTGATCCAATTCTTCACCCATGGCCTTATTCCAAAATCCATCTTTGTTGGACTCTTCAAAACAGGTTGGTTCAATCATAGATGTGAGTGCCATGTGCGTTTGTTCTGGTGAATGCATTCTTCTACTAGTCTCAACTCCTGCGTCTTTGTTTTCGATAGTCTGATCTAAAGGATGATTTTTATGTACTCGTCTGCTAGTTATCGTTGGAGTCACTTGTTGAACTTGTTCTTCTACTTCTGTCGGATCCTCTTCATTTTCCCCTTGTTTTTCATCTTATGTTTCTTCTTTGTAAAGTTGTTCCATTGATTCATTTTATTCTTCCTTTAATTCTTGTCTACATGTTTGATCAATTGTTACATTGATGCTTTCCATAACTTTGTTCAATCTCAGGTTGTAACACTTGTATGCTTTCTGTGTACTTGAGTAACCAACAAGTAGTCCTTTCTCCACACGAGATTCAAACTTTCCCATTTTTTCATCTTCTCTTTCGAGGTAGCATTTGCTTCCAAAAACTCTGAAGTGCTTTACATTTGCTAGTCTTCCTTTCCATGGCTCGTAGGGAGTTTTTTCAGTGTTGTTTATGAGCATTAATCTATTTTGAATGTGAATTTTTGTATGCACTGCTTGTGTCCAAAAAATATCTGTCAATTTGGAATCCATTAGCATTGTTTGAGCCATTTCATATATTGTCATGTTCTTTCTTTCATCAACTCCATTTTGTTGAGGTGTCCTAGCAATGGAGAATTGCCTTTTTATTCCATGACTGCTGCAATAGTCCATAAATTCCTTTGAAGTGAACTCTCCTACATTAGTAGATCTCGAGCATTTGATTTTTGAATCCATTTCATTTTCAACCATTTCCTTGTAGATCTTGAATTTTTCAAAATCTTATGACTTATTCTTGAGAAAGAAAACTGCATTCATTCTTATATAATCATCAACTAATAACATAAAGTATTTCTCACCTTTTAAACCCTTTGTTGTAGTTGGTCCAACTAGATCAATATGCACAAATTGCAGTGGTCTTTTCATTGAATATTCCTTTGATTTGAACCTGGTCTTTGTTTGCTTTCCTTATTGACAATGCCTGCATAAAGTGTTGGTTGGTTTCGTGATCCAGGGCATTTCTCTGACTACTTCTCTTTTGCTAACTTTGACAAGGTTATCAAAATTTATGTGACCCATTCTTTTGTGCCATAACCAACTTTCATCTTCCTTTCCTAGAAAACACTTTTCATTTCCAATTTCACTTCAGACATATATGTTGCTTGAAGTTCTCGCAGCTGTAGCAATCAATTTTCCTGAACCTTCTTTTCTTATCTCACAATTTTTTGAATCGAAACTAAATTTATGACCTTGGTCACACATTTGACTCACACTTAGAATATTATGTTTCATTTCTTCTACTAGTAGAACATTTTATGCCTTTGTATTCTTATTCCCAATTCTGACTGTTTCTTTTCCAATGATTTTAGTTGAATCATCATTCCCGAAGGAGACCGATCCATCTCTTTCCTTTATTAATGTAAGAAACCTGTCTCTATCACCTATCATGTGTTTTGAATAGCTATTGTCAACATACCAACCATGTTTCTTTTGCTTATCTTATAGAATGAGTGTTCATTCTTCATTGTTGTACTGATTCTGCTTTCTTATCCATGTCCTTTTCCTATATTCATGTTTGTGATTGTTGTTGTTCTGTTGTGGTTCTCTAGGAGGGATTTTCATTCTGCAATCTTTGGCCATGTGTCCAAAGTTTTTACACTTGTAGAATTCCACTTCAGTTCTTAATGATTCAAGCATGTTGTAACTTCTTTGTGTTTCATTGGGCCTTCTTGGATAACCTTTTTGTGCATGACTTTCAAAGTTGTTTATGTTCCTGTTGTTAGCTCTGCAATTAAGAGCTTTATGTCCAAAATTATTACATGCATAACATAAACCAAAAAAGATAGTTTGATACCTGGGAGTTGAAGATATTCTGAAAGGAGGTCTCTTATGAATCCTTCTTCTTCCTGAGACCTATTTGTTTATGTCGATCATTGATTATGAAGTCTGAATCTTCTCGATGGAGGAGTGTCCCTGTAATTTTCTCTGTAGACTTTTCTATCCCCTTTGATTGTTTTTGCATAGCTTTTTGGATATTTTTATTTTTATTTTGTTTTGGAGCTTGATCCTTTTTCTTTATGATTGTATCCAATTCCGGACTTGTCATGATTAGGCCTTTGACTGCTAATAATTTCATTCAAAACTTTTGAGTTGTTCTGCATATTTTTGTTTTGAAGATACTTTCTTAATGTGACAATCTCTGCTTCCAAATTTTCAATGATCTTGTTTCATCGACTCGTAAGAAGTAAGATGCAATATTCCCATATTCCTTCATCTTTATTTGTTTGAACTGACCTCTGTAAGTTTCAATCTTTGCTGCTTTGACTTTTGAATCTCCTTCATAAATATTTTGAAGTTTGCCCCAAATATCTTTGTCGGATTTACAATATGAAACTTTGGTGAATACTGCTTCACCAAGACCATTTAGAAGTGCATTTGTGGCTTTGGAATTATTCTGAACGAGTTTCATTGCTTTTTAATTTGTTGGCAGAACTGCTTGTACTATGTATCCATCTACAATTGATTATCAAATTTCAAATCCCTGTCCTTGTATATATGTCTTCATCCTTATGCTCCAAAATGCATACTTATATCCATCAAACTATGGTATTCCCTTTGTATACAATTTGTTTCTCTCCGTGATCTACCTTTCAGTGGTTAAATTGATTTCTGAAGGAGCCTGCTCTGATACCAAATGTTGGATTACTTCTAGTGGGAGTGAATCAGTAATAGAGAAATATAATCCTTTTTTACCATATAATCCAAGTGTTATATCAATGTAGCATTATCATCCAATAACTTCAGAGTAAATAAGCAATGAACAAATGAACAATCATACACTTACACAGTACACCAGTGTTTTACGTGGAAACCCAAAGCGGGAGAAAACCAGAAAATGATTTTTCTTATATGTCTTGAAGAATTACATGCATTGGAAGCACCAACTTCCTTTTTTTTCTTGCTACAACTGGAAGGAGGCTCCAACCCCCTAGTTTCTCAGGCTACAACCTGAGGGAAGCTCCAACTCCCCAATTCTCTGGCTACAACCAGAAGGAGGCTACAACCCCCTAAGTTCTTAAGCTACAATCGGAAGATGGCTACAACCACATGCCCTTACCCTTTCCAACCACTCTGACATATAAGTAGAATGATCGAACCATTGTCACACTATCACTATGAGATATACCACTGTACAATTGTATCAACCTGTACCACTGACCTGTATCTAACCTGCACAACTTCCCTATAATCAATATATACCTGAACTGAACATGTTGTTGATTAAGGTTGGTTGTCATTGATGTCAACCCTTGAAGAAAGACCCGTAGCACAAAGGTTTGGGTAATGGAACCAATATTGTTTGATGTAAATATGACTCATTATTGTTTTGTCATGGTTGATAAGAAGTAAATATGGATGAACTCCAAAGTGGTCCCCTTATGGTGAAATCCCTCACGGGAAGATGCTTTGTGGA